>JAHRHZ010000266.1:44956432-44966942 GCA_024137785.1 Ginglymostoma cirratum
CTTGTGGTGTGGTCTTCATCAAAAAATTATTTCCACTTACAGAAATGTCTCAATAATAGTCAAAAACTGTTTTAAGAGTCCAATCCATTTAATATATTTCCCAATAACACTCTTATTTTTAGGTGCAGTATTTCCACATATCATTTCTTTAGAAGATTCACAGATGCCTCTTAAATTCAATAGACTTCTACAATGTCAAAAAAGTCAATTTTGTTGTGATTCCAACAGATGGTAATACTATGCAAGTCAGGTTCCTAAGTAAAACTTAGTTTGATAGACTATCCATTTTAATTTTTGCAAAATGGTTACTATGCTGGTTAGTCACTGTAAATATTCACACAATGCAGTCAATGTATTTTTATTTAAATAGCTCCAGTTTGTTACACAAATAATAATTCAAAAAAAGCTAAAACAATGCCTTTATACTCACTCAACCCCAATAAAAATCTCTCTTCACTTTAAAATTTCATACTCAATTAACTAGGAAATTTTCTGCACATTCTCCACATGTGCTTCTCTCCATCTCTTCCAGAGATCACAGACAGGCTAATACATTGATATTAGTCACTGAGCTCTGCAAAAAGTTCACCATTTTTCCAAGGTCCTGTCTACTTGGAATGCTAAAACAGCTTAATGTTTCTTTTCAGCTCTGATGTATTGCAGACTGCCAAAACTTTAAAATAAACCTGCTCTTTTGCTGGTATGGATCTTTTCTTCTTCTGAACTGCACCAGCTTGTGGTCCTTGGCCTCACTTTCTGTAGGTTGTAAAAGCTCAACATTGTAAACATGGCATCAATGATCTCACCAGGTAGCATATCTAGTCTTTTAGCTTATGTCGCATTGGAAATTCTATATTGGACACATTATAAGACATGACTTTCTGACCTTTTAGTTATCAAAAGTCATGTTGACATAACTAAAAGCAAAAAACCATTCGTATCTACTTTACGAACCATGTTCCAAGTAACAGTAATGTATTATAGACCTTCATACAGTTTAGCAATGGATCTACATATCAAAAGTTGATTTGTGTGTTCTCATTGTTCATGCTTCCTGAACTATTGAATGTTTCCAGAATTTACTAGCCAATGGATACTTACCTGGCTCTTTCAAAAAGATTTATGCTTTTACAAAATTCTAAATATATTCAGAAGCATCTCAGTACTAATCATATAGAATTCATTAGTTTGATGTGCAGTGACTACTTACTGTAAGACTGTACTTACTGTGAGACTGCACAGCCAACACCAATAATAAGAATCCATCCTCAGCAAGGAGAACCACTGATTAGTAAATAGGAAGAGCCCGTTTTTCTGAAATACCACTGTGGAGTTATTGATACTCATGTAAAATAAGGGCAACAGTTTAATCACTTTTCCAAACCCCTGTAAAAATACATTACCCTTGTATTGCAATGAATATCCACTAGGATTGCATACTAAAATGCCAGAACTAGGCTTAAACCTTTTGATCCAGATGTGAGACAGTTTCCTATTGAGGCAAACAAATATTTACTAAAAGTTCCTACTAAAAAAAAAAATCACTTGATTTTTTCACACTGCAATGAATTCTTATTCTCGGAAATTGCAGAGTAGTTTCCAATCCTAGTCTAGCAAGTAACCATTTTTTCGCCAGTAGCTATGAATGCAATTGACTTCTAGGCACCTCTCGGGTATTAGCAAGCGGTTTAAACATCAACTGTGAAGCATATTATACAGCAGTTTGAAGCAAACAGCTCTAGGATCTTATGTGTTGAAAGTTGGCTAGTGATGCAACAGAAATTGCTGTTAAGATGTGAGACACATTTATATGTGGGAAATTGTCTTGCCTCTCCTTTAAATACCGAAGAGTGTTTTTAATTACATTTAAGGCAATGTTTAATTTTTCCCAAGTCAAATGAAAGGAGAGTGTACTCATTTTTTAAGGGAAATGTACAGTAATAAAAATTTAGCTAAACATATTTAAACAAACCCATCCATGAAGACATAAAGAT
Source organism: Ginglymostoma cirratum (assembly GCA_024137785.1). Classification (NCBI taxonomy): domain Eukaryota; kingdom Metazoa; phylum Chordata; class Chondrichthyes; order Orectolobiformes; family Ginglymostomatidae; genus Ginglymostoma; species Ginglymostoma cirratum. The sequence continues at coordinate 44,958,427 of JAHRHZ010000266.1, forward strand.
TGAAAATAAATTAAAGCAAAATTAATTGCAAATATATTTCATAAAATTTGGCACTAAAATTAATTGTCATCCAAAATCAATTCGAATTTGATGTAGGAAATAATTTCACCAGATTTTTGCAAATAAGTCAATATTTACATTTTAACCAAACAGTTGGCAGCTTATAAGTAAAAGGACAAAATAGTTTATGATGTACTTCCATTGCTGGACTGTACTTGAATTACATTCATCATAGATTTCAGTGCGGAATCACTGTACTTTCAGTTTCAGTACTATGATTTACACCACCCTAATAGGATAACTGTTCGATGGCAAATGTTAGAATCATAAAACTACATATATGTTCTCAAGACACTAATTATACATCATTAATAAGATTTGAATACCTGCTTTAACTAATCTAACCTTGGCTTCATCTCTCATCTGTGCACAATAAATGCTTTAAATTTGTGCGTGCACAGTTGGGATACTTTTAATCCACACAACCAACAGATACAAAGTAGGTGAAAACGTGGTTACACATTTTTTGTCAGTGTTGACACTCAGGTAAAATAACATCTGCAACAGTTGTGAACAACAGGACCATTCTCCAATCAATGTTCAGCAACACAGGAGGACTGTTTAAATGTAAGGGGCCGCAATTTCTTGACTGTTTTTGTTTCTTTTACTTTGTGATGGGATATAGGTGATGCTGATTAGGCCAGCGTTTGTTCTTCATACTTAATTGCCCCTTGAGAAGGGGGTACTAAGCAACTTTCATTAACCACTGTAGCTTATCTCTCGTAAGTGCACCTATATTGCTGATAGAAAGGGAGTTTGATGCTGTTTGACCATTCAGCTTTATTCCTTTTTGACTTCTCATAGATCATAGAATCCCTACAGTGTGGAAACAGGACTTTCAGCCCAACAAGTCCACACCAACTCTCAGAACATCCTCCCCAGACCCATCCCCCTAATCTACACATCCCTGAACACCATGGGCAATTAAGCATGGCCTATCCACCTAAACTGCACATCTTTGGACTGTAGGAGGAAACCGGAGTGCCCAGAGGAAACCCACACAGACACGGGGAGAATGTGCAAACTCCACACAGACAGTCACCCAAGGGTGGAATTGAACCCAGTTCCTGGTGCTGTGAGTCAATAGTGCTAACCACTGAGCCACCGTGTCACCCTAAATCTACAGCAACTTGAGAAACATAGCAAATAGGAATAAGAGTAAGCCATTCAGCCTCTCAAACCTGTTCTGCCATTCACTATAATCATGGCTGATCATCCTACTCAGAATTCTGTTCCTACTTTTCACCCCAGACCATTTGATCGCTTTAGCCTTAAGAACTATATCTATCCCCTTCTGGCAAACATTCAATGTTTTGACATTAACAGCTTCAAAGGAACAGAATTCCATAGTCTCTGAGCGAAGAAATTTCTCCTCATCTCAGTTCTAAAAGGGGCCTACCCTGTATGCTTAAACTGTGGCCCCTGGTTCTGGACAGTTCAGTCATCAAGAAAATCCTTCTTATATTTACCCTGTCCTGTTAGAATTTTATAGGTTTCTATGAGATCCCTTCCTCATTTTGAAGAAGTGACCAGGAGGATTGATGCAGGCAGAACGATGAACGTGATCTATGTAGAATTCAGTAAGGTGTTCAACAAGGTTCCACATAGTGGACAGGTTAGCAAGGTTAGATCACATGGAATACAGCGAGAAATAGCTATTTGGATACAGAACTAGCTTGAAGGTAGAAAACAGAGGATGATGGTGGAGGGTTGTTTTTTGGACTCGAGGCCTGTGACCAGCGGTGTGCTGCAAGGATCAGTGCCAGGTTCACTGATTTTTGTTATTTACATAAAAGATTTGGATGTGAACATAGGAGGTATGATTAGTAAATTTGCAGATGATGCCAAAATTAGTGGTATAATCAACAGTAAAGAAGGTTACCTTCGAGTACAATGGGACCTTCATAAGATGGGCTGATGGCACGAGCAGATAGAGTTTAATTTAGGTAAATGTGAGGTACTGCATTTTGGAATGGCAAATCAAGGCAGCATTTATACAATTAATGGTAAGGTCCTGAGGAGTGTTGCTGAACAAAGACACCTTGGAGTGCAGGTTCATAGTTCCTTCAAAGTTGTATTGTAGGAGACAGAATAGTGAAGAAGGTGTTTGATATGCCTGCCTTTATTGGTCAGTGCATTGAGTATAGGAGTTGGGAGGATATGTTGCGGCTGCATAGGACATTGGTTAGAGCACTTTTGGAATACTACATTTAGATCTGTTCTCCCTGCTATAGGAAGGAGGTTGTGAAACTTGAAAGGGTTCAGAAATGATTTACAAGGATGTTGCCAGGTTGGAGAGTTTGGGCTATTGGGAGAGGCTGAATAGGCTGGGGCTATTTTCCGTCGAGTGAAGGAGACTGAGAGGTGACCCTATAGAAGTTTATAAAATCATGAGGGGCATGGTTAGGGCAGGGGAGTCCAAAACTAGAAGGCATAGGTTTAAGGTGAGAGAGGAATGATTTAAAAGGGACCTAAGGGGCAACATTTTCATACAGAGGGTGGTGCACGTATGGAATTTCTTTGTCCTTTATTCATTCATGAAATGAGGGCATCACTAGCCAGGCAGCATTTATTGCTCATCCCTAATTGCCCAGAGGGCAGTTAAGAGTCAACCACATTGCTGTGGGTCTGGAGTCACATGTAGGCCAAACCAGGTAAATATGGCAGTTTCCCTCCCTAAAGGACATTAGTGAACCAGATGGGTTTTTCCCCAACAATCGACAATAGATTCATAGTCATCATTAGATTCTTAATTCCAGATCATTATTGAATTCAAATTCCACTATCTGCCTTGGTGGGATCCGAACCCAGGTCCTCAGAACATTATCTGCATCCCTGGATTAACAGTCCAGCGATAATGCCACTAAGCCATCACCTCCCCACTTAAGTGAAGCACCAGAGGAAGTGGTGGAGGCTGGTACAATTCCAACATTTAAAAGGCATCTGGATGGGTATAGAATAGAAAGGTTTTTTAGGGATATGCGCCAAATGCTGGCAAATGGGACAAGATTAATTTCGGATATGTGGTTGTCATAGATGAGCTGGACAGAATGATCAGTTTCCATGCTGTACATCTCAATGACTCTGTGGCTCCAGTGAATATAATCTTAACCAATCCAATCTCTGTTCATGTGTCAATCTTGCTATCCGAGTGATCTGTCTGGTAAAAGTTTGTTGCACTCTCTCCATAGCCAGAACATTCTTTATTAGATAAAGAAACTAAAACTATACACAACACTCCAGGTGTGGCCTCACCAATGCCTTGTAGAATTGCATCAAGGCATCCCAGCCCTGCACTTGAATCTTCTTACTAAGAAGTTCAATATAACACTTGTGTTCTTCACTGCCCGTTGTGCCTACATACTTACCTCCAGTAACTGGTGTACAAGGACATCCAAGTCTTGTTGCACCTCCCCCTTTCCTAATCTAACACTATTCAGATAATAATCTACCTTCCTGCTTTTGGTACCAAAGTGGAAAACCTCACAATTATCTATAACATACTTCATCACCCCAATGCACTTGCCCGTTCACTTAACTTGCCTAAATCACACTGAAGCATCTCTACATCCTCCTCACAGTTCACCCTCCCATGCAGCTTTGTGTGGTTGGAAAATTTGTAGACATTACGTGTGGGTCCCTCATCTAAATCATTAATAATATCATGCACAGCTGGGGTCTAAGCACTGATCCCTGCAGTAAAGAGGTGAATGTAATGTCATCATAATGTCTGCATTTGAAATGACTTTTAACAATAAAGGCATAAAGTCAGCCTTCCAGACAGTATCAATGTTTGGCGAGATACTTGGGATCCTTTATCTGTTCTACTTAGATGTGATTAAGCTTTGTTTGTGTTGTTGGCCATGGCATTTTTGTTACTTGAGTCTAAGAATTGTGATCACCTGTGAATTCTTTCACCAACAGTTGCTCCAGAGAGGGTATCTGTTGCTATTTTTTTGCAGTATGTATTTAGTCATATATGCAAATTTCATGAGACAAAGATGTAATTATTGTAGCCATGGTGATACTTTTCCCAACTCTCTTCTTTCTAATAATGAGACTGGTGCCAAGTATATAAACTGAAAATCTCTCACAGGCCCATCTAACCAAGAAGCACTCCCTTTTCAATAACTCCACATTGTGTTTCTCTATTAGATTTTGCTCAGGATCATTAACATATCAGTTTTCTGTATCCTTCCTTTTTATTTTGGAAAGAAACTGCTCTACTACTGGTGACTGTGGCATCCACGGCAGTAGTAGTCAGAATGATGGACTCTGGTGGGTCAAGGCATCTGCAGAATGTTTTTGATTATTGAAAGACTTCTTCCTGATGTGTGTCACGCCAACATCCTTGAAATGTTTTGAATGTGCATCTCAAAATGGGTGTCAAGTTGGGTAAAAATTTTGCTAGCTAGTTTACCTTTCACAGAAATCTTTCTAAGTCATGTTCTGCCTTTGGAATAAGAAACTCTTTTACTGCCTTTGCTCCCTGAGAATTTGGGTTAATGCCATCTTTGTTAATGATACATGACAGAAATCAGACAGAATCCTTGGAGAACTCATATTTCTCACTGAGAATAGACCCTCCAGCCTTAAGTTGTTTTAAGTCTGCATATACTCTTTGATCATGAATTTCTCTCCTTTCTGCATGGGTTAGGTTAACATCTATTTGACACATAGCTTCCTTCAAATCTTGTGGTATAATTTAACAAAGTACACTGGAAGATTTTTAGAGCTGAGGTGATTCCAACAGCCAACTTGTTGAATCAATTTCTCTGAAATGGAGTGATGAATGTGGCAAGCAGCCTGGATCTTTCATTAATTGGGACTTGCCAGAAGCCGCTGTTGGCATTGAGTATAGTGAGGACCTTGCTTTAGGGAACTTAGAAAAATTTCACATCCACAGTGTCTCTGGGATGGGTTTCTCTAGCCACTGACTTATTATGTTGTGTAAGATTAATACATATTTTGATTGAGAAATATTAGGTTTTGTTACGATAACCATGTCCGAACAACATTCTGCTGTACTTGTCACTTGTGAGGTGATGTCCATTTTGGTCATCTCCTGTAATTGTTAGCTTACTTGCCTCATTAAGTGTAGCCATAATGACCAAAAGAGAGTAATATGTATGAGCAGAAGCAGGCCATTCAGTCATAGAGTCTTCTCACTATTCAAGTGATTGTGGCTGATCTGAAGATCCTCAACTCCACTTTCTTGCCTTTTCCCCATAATCTTTGATTTCCTTCCTAATCAAAAGTCTGTTTATCTTAGTCTTGCATATTCTTGATGACCCACCCTGAACAATGCTCTACAGTAAAGAACTCCACAGATTCACCACCTCTGAAAAAAGAAATTTGCTCTCATCTCTGTCTTAAATGGGTGACCCATTATTCTAAGATTATGCCCTCTGGCCTTAGAATCTCCCACAAGGGGAAACAACTTTTCCACATCTATCTTGTCAAATCCTTTATGAAAAGATATGTTTCAATAAGGTCACCTCTTATTCTTCTAAACTCCATTGCATACGGTCCGAATCTACTCAACCTCTTCTCATAAGACAATCCCGTCATAGCTGATATCAGTCTGGTGAACCTTCACTAGACTGCATCCAATGCCGATACATCACTCCTTAGATAAAGGACCCAAAACTGCTTACAGTATTCCATTTGTTGTCTGATGAGTGCCTGGTATAGATTTAGCAAAGATTCCTCACTTTTGGACTCTGTTAACTTTGAAATAAATGCCAGAATTCTATTTGCCTTTCCTAATACCTACTCAAACTTGAATGCTAGCCTTGTGTGATTCATGGATAAGGACCCCCTAACCCCTCTGTCCTATTACTTTCTGCAGATTTTATTAATTTAAATAATTTTTAGCTCCTCTATTTTTCCTGCCAAAACGCATAAGCTCACATCTCCCCACATTATATCCCACCTGCCAAGATTTTGCCCATTCGCTTACCCTCTCTATATCCTTCTGCAGTCTTTTTGTGTCATCCTCACCACTTGCCTTCCCACCTATTTTTGAGTCATCTACAAAATTGGCTACAGTTTCCTATACAAGTCATTAATATATATTGTAAATAATTGCAGTACCAGCACTTATCCCTCTGGCACACCACTAGTTACTGTATGCCTAAACCTGTTGATAGCTTAGGGTATTCTTTCTCAAAATAACTCTTCTTTCTCTTTATAAGGTCTTATGCTTGGCAGAGAAAGTTCAGTGTAAAACATGCTTGTTGCTGATTATGAGTGGTGTAATCCTTGTTGGAATTCCAATAAACTTTATGTCATTCAGACACTGTTAACATCTTTTTAATTTTAGGCTTGTCCATTTGCCACACGTAATATTAAACCAGAAGGTTTAAATTCACGTTCTTCTACCAGGGCTTTTCTTTTCAGAAAGCATAGTAAAATTCATTCTGGTGATAAGTTTGAAATTTGTTGGCTGACTATTAACCTGTATGTTCTGAAGATTGCTGGAGAAAGGCAGCAGAGCTGGCAGCATTTGTGAAGAGAGAAACAGAGTTAATATTTTGAGTCCAAAATGACTCTTGTTGAGCACCAGGAGAGTACGTGAGAATCCGTAAGATGTATCCAAGTTCAATCTGAGAACTGTGGGCAGTCCAAATGCACAAAGTGTCCTGGCAGCATCATTACAATGCAATGTGTCAATGTGCTCGAAGTGCAGCATTAAAGTGCAGGAGCATACTACAGATGGATTGGAGATGTGCCATGATATTGCAGTGACGCTGGTGTCTGTGTGTATGCCTTCAATGCCCATGGAGTATGCTCAGAGATTCGGTAACTGGTGTCCAAAATGGAGGGAGCAAGCAGTGAGGTCAAGCCTCCAGATACCCACTCCAAGTTACATGTTGTAAATTCCTGGCGACTACTTTCTATCCAGCAGATGGAAGATAGGAAGCTGCATATTAATGATGCAAAATCAAGTAATAATGAGTCTGTTAATGAGGGAAAATCCATGCACCTAGCCCTCTCACTGTTCACTAGTGAGAATCTTGTCTTGCTGTTTAACAAGTGATCAGAAAATGCGTCATTCTGCTCTCGGTGTTGAGAAGTTCCTTCCTGGAACTTTCACCTGATTTTCCTAACTTTGTCAACACGACCCATGTCATTCAGGGGCTGGGAAGATTCTGTCAATGGTATCTCTCCCCATGTCAGCCTCCATGGCTAAGGCTTCCAGTGCCACATCCACATTCCTGAAATTCATCTTTCTGCCTTGATTCTCCATTTCTCTGGTTTCCACTTTCAGAACTGGCAATTAGTAGCAGTGTCATATAATTCAGTGCAGCTCACCTTTAACAGGGACAGGCTGCTTTTGCGAGTTCGGAGGGCCCATGCGCTAGCCTTGCACGCTGCTGGACTCCTTGTTGAATGAACACGTAGCCAGCTACATAGCTCACACTTGGCTGCATGACAAAATTGTGGAAATGAAGAGGAAGCACAAGGCTTGCGTTCACAGTGTGGAAACAGCCAGATCATAAATCACAAATCCAGCTGCTAAAGAAGGTGCAAAAATATTTTCACCTTTTAGCACTTAAAAATTGTCTTTAAAAGTCTTATGACTTGTGAAGTCATAAAAACATTAATAAATCTTTATAGGTGTCAGTTTTTTCAAGCGTGGTGGAAGCTAGCAGCATCTATCAAAGAATTTGCACAGTTAAAGGCCACTTCTTTTTGGTTTGTAGCAATGCCATAATTTATAATTGATTGGGGATTTAAAGTTGCTAGCAATTGAAAACAAATTGCTTGTCATCATCTGTTTCACTCTTTGGTGTGTTCGTTTTTCAGCTTTGAGCTTAAGCTTTTGTTCAGAGGACCAAACTAAGGAACTTTCCAATCAACATTAGTTTTTAACATAAGAATTCAAGCATTTTCAACAGGAACAAATTCAGAAATGCATTCCTTTCTTCATTCAGAAACATGCTTCACCTAATCAATTACAGTCAATCTGTGATTATTCATTTGACCTGCTTCATTTTCAAACCATGGTTGGCAGCATATTTCACATCACCTTACTCTGGCTCTGCTATGTTTTTCATTGTATCTCTCAGCAGCATATCCCCAACCATTGCAGGCACCAACTTCTGCTATTGTGGAAGGTCTTCAGGACCCTAGAACAATCTTGTGATGACATCATGAAAGTGTACATCACTGCGCATAAAAAGACACTGTGGGTGAAGTAAAACTCAAAAATAATAGACCAGATTACACCGTACTACACTCTCAAAAGACAGAGAGTTTTAAGGGCAGAGATAGTAGGAACTGCCAACCCTGGAGAATCTGAGATAACAAGGTGTAGAGCTGGATGAACACAACGGGCCAAGCAGCGTCAGAGGAGCAGGAAAGCTGACATTTCAGGTCTAGACCCTTCTACAGAAATGGGGGAAGGGAAGGGGATTTTGAAATAAATAGGGAGAGAGGGGGAGGCGGAT
>JAHRHZ010000266.1:44967342-45008768 GCA_024137785.1 Ginglymostoma cirratum
CCATCTACACTCACCTTTACTGGCTCCAAACCCGCCTCTTTGACCTGCCTGTCTCCTCTCCACCTATCTTCTCCTTTACCCATCTTCTATCCGCCTCCCCCTCTCTCCCTATCTATTTCAGAATCCCCTTCCCCTCCCCCGTTTCTGAAGAAGGGTCCAGACCCAAAACGTCAGCTTTCCTGCTCCTCTGATGCTGCTTGGCCTGCTGTATTCATCCAGCTCTACACCCTGTTATCTGAGTTTTAAGGGCATATAGGTATGAACACACAAAAAAATGGATTGTTTAGTCATTACATAATGTAACTGTAAGATCAAAACTTGGTATGTCCATGATTACCATGTATTCAGTGTTAATGCATAATAAAGTGTTACTTTGAAACCCAAGGTTGACCACAATTCTTGACTTTGCCTTCTCCTCAACCAATCTGTCTTGAACCTATACTCATGGTGTGACTTCAAACCACAATGATAAACGATCATTAATGATCATCACTCCAAAATAATGTTAGAAATGGGGATTTCTGGTGATGATTTCCCATTGTTCAGTACTGTCCACAACACCTCAGATACTGAACAAGTTTGTATCCATTTGCAGAACGCTCTGGGCCACATGCAGGATTGGGTTAGAGTGGCAAGGAAAATTCATGCAGTACAAAAGACACCAATGACTATCTTCAACAGACAGAATTAAACCATCTCTCCATGATGTTTAATGAAATTACCATCAGGGAATTCGTCATTATTAACCAGCCATATAAATACTGTAGCTACAAGAACAGGTCAGAGACTGGTACATCTGAGGGAAGTAATTTACATCCTGAGTCCTCAAAATGTGTTTACCATCCAAGCAGCACAAGTCAAGAGTGTAATGAAATATTTTTCACTTGCCTGGATGAGTGTGGCTCCAAACAAAACTCGGGAAGCTCAATATCATCCAGTACAAAGGAATCTATTTGATTGGCATTCCATTCACTATTTTAAACATTCACTCCCTCCAGCACGCACACTCAGTCTTTCTTGATGAAGCTCTGCTGACTCAGCCCTATTTTCCCATGCACTTCAAGTACTCCCCAATCTCATCCTTAATAACCAACACAGAAATCTTACCAATGACTGAGGTCAGGCTAACAAGCCAATAATTTCCAATATTCTGTCTCCCTCCCTTCTTAAATGAGGGGTGTTACATTAGCCATTTTCCAGTCCTTTGGGACCCTCCCTGACTCCAGTGATTCCTGAAAGATCACTACCAATGCATCCACAATCTCCTCACCAATCTCCTTCAGAACACTAGCGTGTAGTCCGTCTGGTCCGTGTTATTTTGTCAATTTTTATTTCCACGTTGGCTGATTGTAAATCTCATTGTTGATATTTCCCAATTTTGACAGCTCTGTCTGCAGACATGTTTCCTTTCAATTAAGTGTATTTTATAGGATAATGTCATAATGCTACTGTCCCTTTGCCCACAACAAGACTGAAAATAGTGGTATTAGTGTTCACAGACTGTATATGGCTCTGAAGCCAGTACAAATATAATTTAAAAATCCAGTTGTTTGTTGCAAAAGGTATGTATTCCGGGAGGTACAATAATCAAACTGTCAATCAGACTGTCTTTCATCGGCACATATCTTTTATGAGAGGGCTCGTGTAAATTAAGGCAGTACTCAGTTGTAGGCAATAGTTCTTCATATATATTTATAAAAAAAACAGTTAAAAGCTGGTGGATAACCTTGAAAAACAACACAAGTAAATTCAAACTGCGATATAGAGTATAGTCTGGAATTGCTCACAACTATTGTGCTGCCGTGTTACTATGGCAATGAACATGTATTACAAGAAGATGCTGGAAGGCTTAGTTGTTATCCATAGGGACAACTTTAGGCAGAGGTAATAAAATGTTCAAAGGAATGCAATTGCACTCATGCTATTGTGGCCAAGGGGAAAAAATCACTGGGGGAAAGTAACCAGTCAAGGTTGAATTGTGAAGCTGTGGGTTGGATAAATGTTCTTGAGTGTTCCTTCATTACCCTTGGGATTCAAGAATAATTGCATAGAATTATGCTCCAGAAGATTAAATATATGGTGCTGCCCTATAACAGAGCAGGGTGGTATTCTGCATGGCCTGCTAAATTTCACTCAACTGCTCCTTAACTTGAGGTAATAAACAAATTGGGTTTGGTGTATAGAAGACACATTTTAACTATGAAAAGTATTTATCAACATTAGAACACCCAAGTTAATTTTTCAATTAGATGGATTTCAAATTATGACCTCCCTTATAGAGAAACTTGATCAAATGGTGTGTTTTTGATTTTCGAGGTAGAATGACTCTATAAAAAACTACAAAATTGCTTTCCCAAAAGTTCAAAAAATACAATTTCTCTAACAGTGGGCCCCCACCATCAAATGAAGACCTGAAATAAACAGGCCAATTTCTTGAAATCGCTTCTGAATGAAAATAATTTTTCACTTGACTGGTTATATTGATAAACCTTGCCAGTAAAAAGAAAACATGTGTGATCATTTCAGAACAGAAATGAAGATCTATTCCTTCAGTTTAGCAGCCAGAAGTGCGTAAAATATATCTTCCATTTAATGGTGTATTTCCAAGCTAATAGAAAAAAGGAGGTGATGATGTTGAGTTTGATTACTGACAAGATTTGAATCTCAATGTATCACTTTAGTACTGTAAAGTATGTTTGGCAGACAGACTTAAATATAAAATTTATGATGCTGTATTTGCATTCATTCTGTTCCTGAAAAAAATAGTACAACATATTTGAATGCAGTTTTCCAAACCCTCTTTCACTTATTGGCAATGATGTGTCCTGTCTACAGAAAGCAGAACAAATTTAGTACAGCTAACTAATGGCCTATCATTCTATGCTTGATCATTTTCAGAATGGTGGAAGGGGTCATCAACAGTGCTTGATACTTGGTAATGACACTTGCTCAGCAATAAGCTGCTCATTGATGCTCAGTTTGAGTTCTGGACCACTTAACATCTGACTTTGTTATAACCATGGTCCAAAAATGGAAAAAAAGTTGCTGAGGTGAAAGTGACTGCAATTGGCACCAAGCTAGCATTTGACTGAGCATGACATCAAGGATCCTGAGCAAAAATGGATGTATATAAATCCATGCAGAAGATGTCATGTGGAAATATGATGTTGTGGCAATAATGGAGACTTTCCTTGAAGTAAGAGCAGGACAGGGTGTTAAATATTCCTGGCTATCGGGGTTTAGGAAAGATTGGAAATGAAGAGGAGGAAGAGGGGTAGCATTATTTGTTAAGGAAAGCTTTACAGTATTGGAGAAAGAGAATGTCTCAGAGTGTTTAAAGATGAACTCCATTTGGCTAGTATATGGAACAGAAAGGATGCAATTACATTGCTTGATGGAGTCTACAGGCCAAAATTAACATGACAGATCTAGAGGAACAAATCTACACGGAAATTACAGAGTTGCAAGAATTATAGTACAGTCTTAATGGAGTATTTTTAATTAACTTATTACAGTATGGAAAGTGGTAGTTTTAAGAGTTCTTAGATTGTTTTCAGGACAGTATTCTACAGCAGTATGTGTTTGGTCCAATAGAAAAGAGGTACTGCTCAAACGGTTTTTTTGGGAATGAGATGCCAAGTAGATCGAGTGTCACTTGGGGAACATGTGGTGAATGTTGATCATTGCAACATAAGGTTTTAGAGAACAGTCCAGAATAAGAAAAAAAATAACTGAAAGGGAGTGACTTTAATGGAGCAAGAACTGAGTTGATCCAGATATATTGGGGCCACAGTGCAGCTGAGCGCAAAGGTTGAAAAGCTCACAAGATTGGAACTCAAAGAAAAATTCCTTAGATAAGATTGGTTTGATGAAGTTATCTGTCATGAAAAGCTGGAGGCATGCATGTGAAAAAGAATGTGAGAACAGTTTTGGAGCCAAAGGAAGTGTAGACTAGGAAAAGTATTTGATTGACCAAAACAAGAGCAGTCATTCAGACAGTTCATGATGAAGTGAGACCTGAGCGGCAGTTTCAAGGTCAGGTCAGTAAAAGTGAAGAATTGTAATTCCTTATGAAGTTAATGACATTTGATTACCTTCTGTGACATTGATGCCTAGGAAGGGTTGCTGAGGAATCTGTGGGATCTGTCTTTTTGATATACACAATCGGATGTTCAATCCATCCCCTCTTGTATTTATTGCATGTTAGTTTTGTGTGTTAGACAGAAATTGCTCGTGTACTGCAGATTGTACTGCTGTTCTCACTCTGTATAATAAAGTTATTTTTTGTTGTTCAGAACTGTTGAGTCTTGTGGCTTTACACTGTTAGTAAGTCTCTGAATCTTATACTTTGTTTAGTTTAAAAAAAAATTTACTTGTCCCCAGCCAGATTATAACATAAATTTGGTAGCCAAGTCTAGGATTGTAACGGAAAGCAGATCATGAATAGGGTAATTTAAATATCCTTCTGAGATTGAGTATAATTTTAACAGTGCTGAGTGAATGGCACGCAATCTGTGGGTAGAGACTTATGAGGTTCTGAGTGATGTGTGCTATGGTGAAATGAGTGGTAGAATTGGGTGAGAGATTTGGCAAGGTCCATCTTGACATCAAGATCATCTCACTGTATATTGTACACTTTTCTCTCGTGGTGTGGCAAGATTCTCACGAGGCACTCACTAGTGCCTGCAACATGTCTCCAATTCACCCTCTCTCATCCTAACCTGTGATACCACTAACCCTGCATAGCCTCTATATTGCATACATACTAGCTCAGGACACCTCCACACCCATACCAACAGTAATAGTTAAGCTACCGACTGTCATCTTCCAATAGAACAGCCCACAATAGGGCAAAAAGAGTCAAGCAGGTGGTGTGCTGCCCATCATTCCACTTCTCATCCCTTATGAGGAGATCCTGAAGCTGTCCACTCTGAGCAGGCACTCGTTATTGTTTGTTAACAGTCCAATTTGCCACAGATCGAGATCTTACCAAACTCACCATACCAATGAGTTCTACGCAAAACTTGACATTGGAAACCAGAGTCGGTTCTGGTCAGGTTCAACTCACTGCTTACTCCAAAAGATATCCACGGTGGATGGGGTGCATCAATATCTTGGTCAAGTTCCCAGGGCATTCCACATTCATAGATTTTGGCATCCAACATATGCCAGATGCTAAAATGCCTCATGGCATATCTGTAGCAACTTATAGGATGCTTCTGCATTTAAATGCTGCACATTGGGTTTTATCGACAATTATGATTGTAAAGCTGTCTCAAGGACGATTTGCGCAAAAGACAGGCATCCAGCTCATGGACTGGATTAGGCTACCTCTCCAGATTTTTCTCTTGTGGTCATAGTGGTCACTTACTCTAAGCCTACCTTGCAGCATCTTTGTATTGCTTTGCTTTTTTGTGCATTAGTCCCTCAGCTAGAGATATCAACCTCATAATATGATAATATTGCCATCCCTTTTAGTGCAGATATAAAGCCAGAAAGCTTGCCGTCATTGTCAAGAGGCCAATAAAGAGGGAATAGATTTCATTCAGGGGGTTTCCAGAAGAATAAGCCAAGGCCTGCTCAGAGTGGACAGCTTCAGGATCTCCTCATAAGGGATGAGAAGTGGAATGATGGGCAGCACACCACCTGCTTGACTCTTTTTGCCCTATTGTGGGCTGTTCTATTGGAAGATGACAGTCGGTAGCTTAACTATTACTGTTGGTATGGGTGTGGAGGTGTCCTGAGCTAGTATGTATGCAATATAGAGGCTATGCAGGGTTAGTGATATCACAGGTTAGGGTGAGAGAGGGTGAATTGGAGATATCTTGCAGGCAATAGAGAGAGTCATAGATCATGAGTCTTGATGGGAGGTGGGTACAGCAAGACAGATAGAATGAGTGTGACGTATAGTAAAGAAGATGGTGGCATTTACACTGGTAGATTGGAAAATGACCTTTCTCCCACAGTGCTGGGTATTCCTCCAGATATTGAGGCTGCACTAACATAGGTCTAACCTCAGACCAGGCTGGCATGGTTTGGTGTTGTAGCCTCAACCACTGGTTCTGGGGCACAAGGAAGTCCCATCTGTGCACCACCCCATCCAACGGGAGTCCCAGGCCCATTCCTACAAAGCCTGGCTCTGATTTCCTGCTGTCTGCCATGTCAGGAGCACTGCTTCTCTGGGTGTATGGTGGCCTTTTAAATATGGTGTTAGCAGCAGGGATGCTGGTCAATCTTTGGATATCCTGTGTGGCGAGTTGTTCCAGGGACATGCTAATGTGGGGCATAAATCAAAGTGATACTTGCCATAAGGGCTGAAACACCAATTAATGTGGCAAATGTTTTTAAGATATGGCATGAAACTTCGTTTGTCCTTGTGGTGAGAGCTGCTCTACCAAACTCAACATGAATCGCAATTAGTCAAAAGTAGTATCATTCAGCCCATTGTATTAAAAGGCAGATTCTCCAAACTGCCTCAAATTAATTTGTGATTGTTAGTGCTTTTGTCACAAATCACACAGCTACAGTAGCAACCTGACTCCATAGATTCTGTGGAATTGGCCATTTAATTATCATTCTATTCCTCCATGGTAACTTCTAACTGTGCAGCACCTATTGTCCACTGAAAGTGAAACAGTTGTACTTTATCAGTGGTTAACTATTACTTACACATGGAATGAAAATGTGCCTGAAGGAGATCCTGGAGTTTCACTGTGAATTGAGAAAGTCTCCAAGTCATTGCTAACAAAGATAGGTTGAGGAAAGTGGCCGTTTATGGGGAAAATGGAAATCTTCCAAACATTGCCAGTGCACCATAAAGATTTAAAAGGGACCTGAGGGGCAACTTTTTCATGCAGACGGTGGTTCATGTTTGGAAAAACCTACCTGAGGAGATGGTGGAGGTGGGTACAAATACAGTTTAAAAGGCATCTGGATGGGTACGTGAGTAGGAAGGGTTTAGCGGAACATGGACCAAATGCTGGCAAATGGGACTAGATCAGTTTAGGATATCTTGTCGGTGCGGACAAGTTGGACCAAAGGGTCTGTTTCCATGCTGTATAACTCTCTGACCCTATGTCACAAGGTCCAACTGAACAACTGCTCTATATTCTCTCTGTTTTGAAATTCATTCATTGAATGTGAATGTGACTGGCAAAACCAGTAGTAATTGCCATCCCTAACTGCCTTTCAGAAGGTGCTGTCTTCATGAATCGCTATCAACCTACAGCCGTAGTAGCCATTAGGAAGTGAATTCTAGAATGCAATGATGAAATAACGACGGCAAGTTTTTAATTAGGATGCCTTGTGATTTGGAGGGAAACTTGCAGTCGGTTGTGTTCTCATATGCCATCTGCTCTTATTCTTCTAATTGGTAAATCATGAATTTGTAAGATCCTGTTGAAGGAGACTTGACAAGTTGCTGCAGTATATCTTGCATCCTGTATGCTGCAGACTTTGTGTGCAAATGATGTACAGAATGAATAGTTAAGGTAGTGAATGATATGCTGATAAAATGGGATGCTTTACCCTTAAGGGTGTTGAGTTTTTTAAGCACTTCTGGAGTGGCATTGATCCAGCCAGATAATATCCCGCCATATTCCTAGTTTATGCATTGTAGATAGAGGAAGTTACTTGTTGCAGAACACCCAGCCACTGACTTGCTCCTGTAGCTACAGGATTAAGGTAGTTGGTGCAATTAAGTTTCTGGTCAGTGGTCCCCTCTTGATTAGATGGTGGGAGATTCAGAAATGTAATGCTACTAAATGTCAAAGGAAGGGTTGATCATCTTTTGTTGCACATGATAATTATCTGTTAATTGTGTGGCATAATGGTATTTCTCAGCAAAGTCTGAATGTTGATCAGGTCTTGAGGCATGCAACAAATAAGAACATTATTTTCTGGATTAATGAAAAACAGCGAAGTAGGTAGAACAGCAAAATATTGATGCAAAGCAAAAAGATGTCAAAACAGGATGTCATATTGCAACTCAGGATTTCATGTTGCAACTTTATAACACTTTGGTTAGGCCACACTTGGAGTACTGCATTCAATTCTGGTTGCCACATTACAGGAAGGATGTGGAGGCTTTGGAGAGGGTGCAGAAGAGGTCTACCAAGATGCTGCCTGGATTAGAGGGTATGAACTATAAGGAGAGGTTAGAAAAACTCAGTTTGTTTTCTCTGCAGCATTTTCTCAATAAGCATCCCTTAAAGGAAAGGTGAATTCTGACTGAATTGGAAAACTTTCAGGAAAGTCCCAAAATAGCTGAACAGGCAAGAGATAATGAGTGCACGATGCATTGGAGTCAGTCATGCAAGAGGAAGGCGGGAGAAAGCGTTCCCCTTCCTCAGGGGCCAGATGCTCATATTTGTCAGTTGCAGATGTCTCGTGCTGAGGACATGGAAACAGTGCTTGCAAGACATTCAATGACATTGCATAAGTGATCATAGTCAGTAAACATATCCTTACATGTCAGTTCCTACCAATTGTACGGGTAGGGGGAAGACAGTGGTGTGATGGTAATGTCACTGTGCTCATGATCCAGAGGGCTAGGCTAATATTCTGGGGACATGAGAAGAATTATATTGTGACAGCTGGTGAAATTTAAACTCATTTAACAAAACCTGGAGTTAGAAGCTAGTCTCAGTAGTGGTGGCAATTAAACTCTCACAAATTATCAGAAAAACTCATCTCATGCTCTAATGTTCTTTTGGGAAGGAAATCTGCTGTTCCGGGTTTGTCTGGCCGACATGTGACTCCAGACCAACACCATGAGGTTGACTCTTAACAACTTTCTGAAATAGTTCAGCAAATGAATCAATTCAAGGGCAATTAGGGATGAACAATAAATACTGGCCTTGCAAGTGGCACCCAAACCCCATCGAAGAATTTAAAAAAATGCAGCCTGACTTGCTGAGTATTTCCAACATTTTCCCTTTCCATTTCAGATTTCTGGGATCTGTGGTATTTTCATTTTATATTACTGTAAAAATATTGTTTTCATCCTCAGGGTTTCTATTCTATTCATGTCTTAGGCTGAAATTCAGGACACTCTCCACCACTTTGTCAATTTGGTTTTGTCTCCAGTGCATCCATTTGACTTTCCAACAGGCTCCCATTCTTTCATCCAGATGCATTGGTAAAGGTAAAGTATCCCTATGCTTTAGTGGTCTTCAGATTATATCACAGTTCCTTAGTCAGTTTTGAGAAGCAATCACATTTGACTTGCAATGTTAACTCTGTTTCTCTGTCCACGGATGCTGCTATGCATGCTGAGTTTCTCCAGCACTTTCTGTTCTTGGTTCTGTTTTCATTGCTTACCTTTTGCTATGGATAGTTGGTGGATGAGACAGCTTTCATATTCAAGATAACAAAGAAAAGTATTGAAGGTAAACAAAGAAGTAAGTTGGAAGGCTTCTTATTTTACCTGCTGTTATTCAAGACAATTTTGGTAATCTGTTAGAAATGAATGGCAAAGAGCCGATTAGAATTATATAGACCTGAAGGAAAATGTCAGTACTTTTCAACTTATTTTATTTCTCATGATGTAGCTACCTGCTGGTTCTTATGATTTTCTCATTCACTTGTGCCTTTATTCCTGAAATGCTGCTTATTTTGACTTACTGACTGTTATGATTGTTCAAGCTGTACTTAGTTGCATTATGTGATGCAAAAGCTCCCCCACTTCCTTCTCAGTGAACACTTTGTGATGGATATATTGATTCAAAGACCAAGGCACATTTTTCCAGACTTATTACAAGTTTTTGAGTCCCTTTTATAATATGACATTACTTCATTTCATTTTCAAGTTGGAACCTGTGTGAGATCCCATCAATGCTGCTTTCTTGCCGATTCCAAGCTTGTGGACATCTTTCTCCATTTCTAGAGATAACAAGGTGTAGAGCTGAATGAACACAGCAGGCCAAGCAGCATCAGAGGGGCAGGAAAGCTGACGTTTCAGAAAACATTTCTGAAAAAGGGTCTAGGCCCAAAATGTCAGCCTTCCTGCTCCTCTGATGCTGCTTGGCCTGCTGTGTTCATCCAGCTCCACACCTTGTTATCTCAGATTCTCCAGCATCTGCAGTTCCTTCTATCTCTCTCTCCATTTTTTGTTGTGAATCCGTGAGTTGTTACAAGCAACAAGAATTGGTGGATTCAAGTTTTGTAACTTGTTTGACCTAGCATTGGTAATTATTAAAATCTGAAATTGTGAGCCATCCTAGGACTGAGAATGGTCTTGTTTACAATCACTATAGAGTGATTAATTATGCTTTCGTTGTATCAAAAAGCAAAGTTTGATGTTGTAAATTGGAATTTCAGAATTCACAGTGTTTTTCTGAGATGATCACTCATTAAAATAAACCCAACAAAATATTATTTCAATAACATTGAAGTACATTTATGTATAATAGATCTAAGCCTGAAAATTTGATCAAGTAATTTTATCACATGAGGGACTGATGCATTTGAATCATATTTCACTAAAATTGTCTAAAATTACACATTTATCATAGAAATGTTCAATGCATTCGTAATAATGTTTTGGAATTATTCGATATGATGGATTGAGTATTTGTACACTAATATACAATGTAATTTTTGGTAATGATATTCTCTAATTACGCTCAATTGTTCTTGTAATACATACAAAGATAAAAATGTTGAGAAATATTAACTCTATCTATTCCATAACTGTGTTGCTTTTGTTACTCTGTATAAAGTAATCTTAGAAAATCACTTTTCTACATGAAACTTTGGCCTCAAGAACACTTACCAAGAATTTGGATGGACATTCTGCGTGCTTTTCTGGCTTTATAAAGATAATATAGGGTAATTTTTAAAGATAATGTAGGGTAATTTGATACAATAATACTCATAGGGCAGAATATTATGCTTTCCCACTGCTGGCTTTGTAGGTGGGCAACCCATAAAATTCCCAGGGTGGCTTTTGCTGTTCCTGAGGTTCCCATAATTTTACACAGGGTGGGCAAAGTCTAGGGTTGGTCTGCCCACCCTGGCTGCAACTTAGGTTCTAATGTAACTGGTTTCCAACTTCAAATCAATTATGGACTCCTTTCCTTACACTCAATTTTGAGGCTGACAGAAGGAGTTCAGGATTGTTTGGAAGACCTGGCTGTCACCTGCTTGGCCCTTGGATGGAAGTGTGGACCCAGGGTAGGTGGTAGGGTAGGGATGGTTTTGGGGGGTGGGAGGGAGTCTCACCTTTCTCAGTGGCATATTAGATGTTACTTCCATCCAGGGCGCTCCAGCTCACTTCGCCTCTTCATCAAGATTGCACACGCTTTACGTACTCCCCTACCCTTTGGCCTCACTTTTTGTCCATACCCAGACACCTCTCTGCAATTACCTTGCCCTGAACTCTGGGATTTATAAGTTTTGGGACACCTGTACTGCCGACCCTGACAACTGCTGCCCCAGACACTGCTTGGACTCCATGATGGTCACATGTTACAATCTCAGGTGCAGACGCCTCAGTCTAGAACTTTTGGGAGCACAATCTGGTGAACACCTCTGCAGCTAGTCAAGCAGAAAAAAACCCCATGCCACTGTCACTCAGAGGGTTTATAAATTACATTTAAACTAGGCTCCAGTTCTTTCCTTCATCTGGCCTTCTGCATGAGAACATGGATGAGGGTTTTATCACCAATTAATTGAATTAAGGTGAGATTTTAGGTGTGAAAGTTGTTAGCTTTTATGATTCTGCTCCTTCTTCAAGGAAAAAGGGACCATGTTTGTCATCTGAGATGTTGGGTAGGGTTTTATTGCATCTATAGGTGACTACTTAGGCTGATTTGTACAGAATGGGAACTGTTGCAAATAGGAAAGGATTGTACGGAGGACTGAGTTTTGGACAGGTTGCTGACTTGAGATTTTTTTGCCTTGGCTTTGACATGTACTTTCTTTCAAAGGAGACTCTACCAATTTCTTTTATTTGGCTGAAGCAGGTGAAGCCATTCTGGGTAAACTACAGGACATGAAGTTGATCTCAACAGTCTCAAATGAAGCATTCATATTATCTTTTAGTGATTCCTTTGTCTTCCATGACAACGCAATCCAAACTTAATACTTCCAAAGGAGATTCACTTTGGTAAACATGTGTTTAGCATTCTGGCTACTTGACCAGACTAACTCAGCTATTTCTTGTTTCTCAGTTGTTTCTTAGCACTCCAGCATGGGTGAACACCACAGTTTCTGGTATGTTGTCCATCCATTCGATCTTCAGAAGCTTCCAAATCACCTTAAGTGAAAGTATCTGAGCTTTTTGGCTTGATGTTAGGCACAGTCCAGTCTCACAAGTACAGCAGAGTGAGCAGGGCTATTGCTGTTTGGACTCAATTTGATTAGCAGGACCTAGTCCTCATTCTCAGGCTAATGTCCCTTATAATAGGAGAGATAAAATTGAAGATAGATATAAACCAAACACAGGAAAATGGGACTGGGTTAGTTTGGGAAACCTGGTCGGCATGGATGAGTTGGACCAAACGGTCTGTTTCCATCCTGTATGACAATATGACTCCATGACTGCTAGAGACCAAGCATTTTCTGAACACCAAGTAGGGGAGGACCCTGTGGTGTATATTTTCAGGGACTTCATCCAGATGTACAGGAAGGAGCAAGAACAGCAGAAAGATATGTAGGAGTCAAAGGCCGTAAAGCCCAGAGGGTGCAGGGCAGCAGCTATGCTATAGGGACCCATCTGCCTTAATTATGCAATTGCCTGGCTGTCTCCATGGAGAGTTTGGCAGTTATCATGAAGCGCCAGTTCCAGCACTCTCACTCTGTTCAGTTCTGAAGAAGGGTCACCGGACCTAAAATGTTAACTCTGTTTTCTCCTCCACAGATGCTGCCAGACCTGCTGAGCTTTTCCAGCAACTTTGTTTTTGTTCCAGCATTTTCAGGGTCTGCTGGATATGAACACATACCTGCACTTCATTGCCCTAACTATTTTACACCAGGGCTGAAGGCAAGGCAACAGGGAAATTTGAGCTCATTCCAGGTACCCCTTCCTCACAGGGAGACAGGGATGTGGCGGGAGGCACCCAGTTAAAGGAGGAACCATACACAGGCCTCCTCGGAGGACTCCTCTCAGTACTTTTCAAATGGTGACCAGCCCCTCCACCTCCACCTGCTTAACGCCTTTGGATCCTCGGAAGTTCAAGCTGAGGAGGGTCCACTTGCTTCAGGCAAGGAGATTCTTAGTGTGTCTGTGCTGCCTAGACACAAGTTCACTTGTGCCACCCAATCAAACCTCAGGCTAATGGGCTCCACTATTAGAAAGACTCCTTCCACCATATCTGTGAAATCTGGGACTGCACTGAGATGTAGTGGGAGGGAGGGTAAGACAAAAGATAGCCTTTTGAGGAGACATTGGTCGCATGGACAACTTTGACTGTATATGAATGCTTGTGTTCTGTTAAGTGTTAAGGGTTTTGCACTAAATCTGTTTGTTTGAGTCTCTGTCTAGCCACAAACATTACCGTACCTAACATTATGGTCCATAATGGATGTACCAGACAGCAATGTTTGTTATAAGGGCCTACTGCAGCACGTGGATGCAAGATGACCGAGGTATAAATAGGACTATGGGTTCTACTGGCATCACTGCGACTGTTGGTCCAACATGTTATTCTTTCCCTGGCCTCTGTGTACAAACATGCTGGTATGAATGAAATGGTCAGCTATATCTGTCACAGTGAGGTGTACATCATATGCAGGGACTCAATGAATTAGGGTTGTCAGTGATTAGGGAACCTAGGTTTGTGTCCTGTACAATGCATTAGTTTGTGTATAATGTATAATCTTTTGAAGGATCTCACAGTGTTGGGTCTTTCAGGCCCCGTGTATAGATTAAGGCATTTACCCACACATTCTGTGTGAGATTGCAGTCACTGCATATTATTAATTTCTAGCAGGATGGAAGGTGACAGTGAGCACTCATCCTCTGCCCCGACGAGTTGGTGAGGCCCCAGACAACCCAGATCCCCTTCCAGAAGGCCCTTTCCATGAACTGTCCCTCAGGCTTCACTTTAAGTCCCTACCCAACACATCTATATGAGCCAACACCTGCCCAGCCTACTTTTCCCATCCAATCCCTAGCATTTGAGATGACGGTGTCCGGTCTGGTCACAAACCATACCATCTCCTCGGAGCCAGAGTGCTTCTAACCATGGATGAATCCTCCTCCCGAACAATTCCATTACCCCACCTCTACAATTATGATCCCCTATTTTCTCAATTTTCTCAATTGTGGGTCCCAATCCCCACAAATAGGCTCCTGGGACTTCTTTCTGCAGCTGCGGACTCTTTCCCCTTAGTTTTGCTGGAGAGACCCAATGGACTGATTGTTGTATACCCTCTGCAGTGACATTACCGCACAGCCTTGGATGAGATGTACCCAGACCCCTGACTGATATCTCCATGACCATGTTAGTCCTACTTAGTAGCCTTATGGTATTATCAATTAACTAGTAAGAGTCCAGAGACCCTTGTAATATTCTAGGGACCCAGTTTTGAATTCCATTATGGCAGATGATGGCATTTCAAATTAATAAAATAAAAATCTGGGATTAGAAGTCTAATGATGACCATGAAACCATTGTTGTAAAAGCCAATCTGATGTTACTAATCTTCCTTACTTAGTCTAGCCTACATGTGACTCAAGATCCACTGCAATGAGGTTGACTTTCAACTATCCTCTGAAATGGCATGGCAACCCATTCAAGTTTTAACAATTGCTAGAAGCTCTCAAAAAGGAATATACAGACCACCAGGCATCTATCTACTCACCAGAAATGACAACAGTAATTACAGCCCTATAAACCCTGCAAAGTCCTTCTTACTACATCCGGGGGTTAGCGCTAAAATTTGGAGAGCTGTCTCACAGACTAGTCAAGCAAACATTCTCATAGTCATACTCATGGAATTGTACCTTATGCACAATGTCCCAGACAGCACCATCACTAACTCTGCTATGTCCCCATTCCCTTGCAAGACAGGCCCAGCAGGGATAGTGGTACACTGATGTACAGTTGGGAGGGAGCTGCCCTGATAGTCCTCAACATCAACTTCAGACACCGTACAGTCTCATGGCATCAGGTTTAACATGGGCAAGAAAACCTCCTGCTGATTAACATGTACCTGGTTCCTCTGGTTAATGAATGAGTACACCTCCATGTTGAACACCACTTGGAGGAAGCACTAAGGACAGCAGAATGTATTCTTAGAATCTTAAAAGCCCTACAGCGTGGAAATAGGCCATTTGGCTCAACAAGTCCATACTGGAGCTAGAGAGCATCCCAGACTCACCTCCTACCCTATAAACCTTGCATTTCCCATGGCTAATCCATCTAACCTACACATCCCTGGACACCATGGGCAATTTAGCATGGCCAATCCACTTAACCTGCATATTTTTTGGACTGTAGGAGGAATCTGGAGCACCCAGAGGAAACCCATGCAGACACGAGGATAATGTGCAAACCTCACACAGACAGTTGCCTGAGATTGGAACTGAACCGGGGTCCCTGGTGCTGTGAGGCATTCTGGGTGGGGGTTTTCAACGTCAACCACTAAAAGTAATTTGGCAGCACCAGTGGTGATTGAGTTGGTCAGGTCCTAAAGGACATTGCTGCTTGACTAGGCCTGTGGTAAGTGCTGAGGAAACCAACAAGAGGGGAAAACATACTTGACTTCATCCTCATCAATCTGCATCCTGCAGATGCATGTCTGTACGACATCACTGGTAAAGAGACTACTGCACAATCCTTGTGAAGATGGGGTCACTTTGAGGATACAGTCTAAAATATTGTGTGCCCCTGTCACTGTGCTAAGTGGGACAGATTTCAAACAGATCTAGCAACTCAAAGTCTGGGCATCCATGAGGTTCTGTGGGCCATCAACAGCAGCAGAACTGTATTCGAAAGCAATCTATGAACACAGAAAGAAAACAAATGAAAATAGCATCTGGTGAATGCACAGAAATCTGCCAAAGGTTACAAGTGCATAAGCTGAACAAGAAGCTTTAAAATAGAGATAGGGATAACTGTTCATAGAGTTTTGGATGTCTGCAAGCGTATTGCTGGGATAAGAGGGATGAATTTACCGTTCTGATATTTGTAATAAGGTTGCTCCAATAGGTCTTGTATTGTGTCATAATGTTTGTTATTCTTTGGTTCAATTATCTTTTCTGGTTTTTGTTAAAATGTGCATTTGCAGCCTCTTGTGACAATGTTCAGTGACTGATCTCCAAGGTAAATGAAAAGAAATATAAAACTGTTGGTCTATCAGGCTGGGTTTCATTTTAAGAGCTGACTTGTTCTTGCTGGGATTCAAACAACATTCACAACCAAAGCTCACATATGAAACATATTCACTTGTGTGAGGTTCAGGAAGGAGGCTGACATCAATTGAACTGTCCGACAGTAAAGAATCAACTCTTCAACAAAGGAGAGGGAGCCAGGAGCAGACTGTTGAGGAAATTTGGCACAGTTGTTAGCACTGCTGCGTCACAACACCAGGGATCTGGGTTCAATTCCAGCCCTCGGGTGACTGTCTGTGTGGAGTTTGCCCATTCTCCCCATGTCTGCATGGATTTCCTCTGGATGCTCTGGTTTCTCCTGCAGTCCAAAAATGTGCAGTTTAGGTGGATTAGCCATGCTAAATTGTCCATAGTGGGGAGGGAGAGTGGGCCTGGTGAGGGGGCAGCAGTTGGTGATGAGATCAGGCTTTTAGCATGGCCGCAGCAGCCGCCTCCTGGCTGTCCTAATGATTGGAGCGGTGCCTGCACCGTTGTGGAGATGGGACTTTGCACTCTGGGATCCTGACTTTTTTCCCCCTTACCTTTTGGCTCTGTTAAACCTATTAATTCTGTTTTTTGTAACCAAGTGGGTGCCAGTGAATGGTGACTTTGTGCACTTTTCACTGTACGCATGTATTCCTATACTTAGTACATGTGACAAATAAATAAGTTTAAATTTTGCTTTACAAGGAAAATTGTTCTTTTATTTTTGTCTGTTTCATTTTACTGAGTAAGCTTTCCAGTCAGTACTTTCCTGTACCATTAAAAAGCTTCTTTGAAGTGATTGTGGGAAAAAGAAAAATTCAAGTGCACTGTTTCCTTAGGATTTTTCATTTCCCTTATTTATAAATTATGAAGCAAATCAAGAAATTAACATTTGATTGGTACACTCTTCCTTTCATTTCTTACTGCACAATGATTTTAAAAGCTGATCAATCAAGAATGAAACCTACCTTTGGCTCAGTGCTCTTCTCTTAATTTTAAGGTATTTGTTCCTACAGTCTCATTTGCAATTGTTGCCAAGAACATTTGTTCTAAATAGGTAGAAACCTAAAAATATATTTCTTTTCTTCCTCCAATAGAAAAACAGCCAAATTGAACTGCTTTAGTAAATGAGGATTTAAATCATTTAACAGATCAAATATCTCGGGCCAGGGGTAACATAGCTGGAGAGTGTCGTTAATAATGGTAAGCGGCTAATAATCAATTTATTATCAGGTATTATACTATTTAAAACAGTAAACACGTTACATGTTACAAAGCACATATTAGAGCAGACCACAGATTTCTGTGCATGCAGTTTGCACATCTAAGTAGACTGTCAGGCAGAGTTACAACATTGTATACAAAACACACATGGAGTCCCTAAAGAATGATCCTCTCAAAGGTAAGGTACACCGATAACAACTTCTTTCTTTCCAAGGGAGAGCCTAACTATTTACAGTGTTTAACTATTTACAACTATTTACAACCTATGAGTCTCTATAACACACGGTGGTTCAGTGGTTTGCATTGCTGCCCCAAAACATTGACTCTGTTTTCTCACCATAGATGTTGCCAGACCTGTTCCAGCAATTTCTGTTTTTATTGTTCAATTATATAAATTTTCCCTTGTCATAAAGCTCCTTGCCATTTGCAACAGAAAGTAGATTTTTACCTTTGGATGGAGTCCACCTAATTTGTATATATTGCCATCCATGACGAGTGGGAAAAGTCTATTAAGAGCCAATGCTCAAAAGTGCAATGTCATTGCCTAGACTGTGAAAATGAATATTCACCCTGAACGTTGAAGATTTCCTCAATGCATGTAGTGTAGTGAAACTGTAAATTGGTTCTTCACAAACGGATCTGTGATTTACGCTGCAGTGAATGCACAGGAGAAATCGTTGCCTCCTGTAGGGTATGCCAACTATGAATCTGTACACTGCATAGCTTTGGCAAAATTCATAAGTTCATCTGCTCTGTCTTATGATTTAAACATTTTCTATAAATAGAAGTGTATCCAGACATTTCACTGAAATAATGAAATGTGTGCTAATGTTAGAAATGCAGGCTCCTTTAAGGATCAAGCAGAAGATACTTTCTAATTAATCTGTTCAGAAATGCTACTACACTCCTCTGGATCTAAGTGGGACTTGGAGCTGATCTCCTGGCCCATATGTGGGGATACTTCCATTGTGCTACAACCGCCCTCATAAGAGTCAAAACAGTTCCAGATATGATTAATAGAAGGTAATGTTCAATGGACATTACAGTAGACCAGGAGGACTGGATTCAAGTCCTGCTTTCTCCAAACCTATACAATATCATTTCTGAACAGGTTGATTAGAAAATATCAAGATCCAGATTCTTGCCCCAGGCTTTTGTGGTGCAGTGGTAGTGTCCTTACCCCTGGGCCAGAAGGGCCGGATTCAAGTCCCACCAATTCCAGAGGTGTGTGATATTGTGCTTGACAAGGTTGTTTAAAAATATCTACAGACTGTTCAAATCTCTCCTTATATCTTCATTCGTATTCTGCTGTGACCTGATTTGCACTGTCACCCAAGATTAATTTCTTGGTGATAAGTTCCGCAGCTAAAAACAAATAAAGTTGGGGTCATCCACAGCAGAGGAGTTGGCTTTTGGATAGGGAAAGTCCCTAGAGGGGAAAGGTGGAATCTTTCTTGATACCTTTATAAGTTTCTGAAATTCCTTTGCTGTCAAATATAACATGGATTATCTATATATTAAGCACTATGTCTCTAAACTACTGTTTGAAGAAGATGATAAGTTGGTTGGTCTCAATGTTTTAGTAGGTTTAAGTAGTTGAGATTTACCAATACTGGAGATCCCATTTTGAATTCCAACTTTGCGCTGAATTAGCCTATCTTTGTAGGGATATTGAAATTAGTCTCAGGACATAGGTTTAGATGGAGAAAAATTGCCCAGATTCCTCTTCTGCTCATTAGTTCTTAAACAAAATCCTGACATAAGTGTATACATGAAAATACTATGTGCTCACAAATGATTAATAATTTTAGAAAGGTAACTAAAGATAGCCAGTATTTATTGTTTCTCTTCTGTATAATGTAATATATTTTGGTAAAGGATAAGGAGAGGCAATACAAACAAAGTGGTACACTTTTTAAGGGTATGCAAGAAACAGAGAAGGGGAAGGGGGAGAAAGGTCGTGATAGAACAAATTGCAAAACCTGATGATAAAGCTTGTGAGAATTTTGTGACAATTTTACCAACAGAAGGTTAGGGTAAAGCAAGTTATGCTGAACCTTTATAAACCAGTAGCTAGGTCTCTATAGAAGTATACATTCAGTTTTGATATCCATTCATGAAATGTGATTGTCATTGGCGAAGTCAGTATTTATTACCCATTCCTAATTGCTTTGGAGAAGATGGAGGGGGACCATTTTTTTGGATTGCTGCATTCCATCAGTGACTTGCTATTGAGAGAGTCCAGCGAAGGTTTACCAGACTAATTTCCAAGATGGCAGAACTGACTTATGAGGAAAGACTGGATTGACTGAGCTTGTACTTGCTGGCATTTAGAAGAATAAGGGGGGTTCTCACAAAAACATGTAAAATCCTGATAGGATTGGACAGGCTAGATGTGGGAAGAGTATTCCTGATGTTGAGGGAAGTCCAGAACTAGGGGTCACCGTCTAAGAATAAGGGGTAAACCAGTGAGGACTGAGATGAGGAAGAATTTCTTCACTCAGAGAGTTGTGAAACTGTGGAGTTCTTTCCCACAGGAAGCTGTTTGGGCCAGTTCATTAGATATATTCAAGTGGGAGCTGGGCATTGCACTTGCTGCTAAAGGGAACAAGGAGAATGGAGAGAAAGCAGGATTGGGATACTGAGAATGCATAATCAGCCATGATTATATAGAATGGTGGAGCAAACTCAAAGGGTCGAGTGGCCTACTCCTGCATCTATTTTCTATGTTTCTATGCGACGTATCTTCCACAGTTCTGTTTGAAAAGAAGTTCCATGATTTTGTTCATGTAAGAATGGTGATATATTTCAAAACAAGCATAATGTGTAACTTGGAGGGAACCCTGCATGTTGTGGTGGTCTCACACACCTACTGTTCTTGTTCTACTGGGCAATAGAGCCCATTTCCTCATGTGGGGCAATCTAGAATGACAGGTCATAGTTTTTGGATAGGAAGTAATTGATTTGAAAGAGAAGAGGCAAAATTACTTCCCTCAAAGGGTTGTGAATTTCTGGAATTCACCACCCCAGAGTGCAGTGGATGCTGGGACATTGAGTAAATTTAAGGAGGAGATAGACAGATATTTAATAACTATCAGTTGAAGGGTAATGGAGAGCAGGCAAGAAAGTTGAGTTTAGGCCAGGATGAGGTCGTAGTAAATGTTAGAGCAGGCTCAAGGAGTTGAATTGCCTAGTACTTCCCTTTCTTCGTATGTTCTTATAACGTGACACAGAAGCCTTGATGAATTTTTGCAGTGTATTACAAGGCGGTAATGTTAATTTTACTCGTGTCAGTTTCAATGAGATTGTGAATGTTATTTATGTTGGTTCATGGCCCCACTGAGCTAACAGTCTCTGTCTGCCCTGGTCTCTGGTGAGAATGCTGCCTGTCAATAAGCTGCTGCTGGAGGAGGGGCTGCAGGACAGGCCCACAGACACAATCCCTACTGACTGTGTTTGAGGAAGATGCAGAAGCACATGGAAGACAGAAAACAGTCGTTGCAGGGTATTCAGAAGGTATATGCTGCTCAGGCTACCACAAAATGCTAAAATGAGTAAAACCAGTACGAGACCTGGTAGCATTGGTGCCAGCTGCATTGGTGAGGTCGAGTGAGGACTCATGGTGGCAGCAGCATTGGTGCTGGTTGCATTGGCACCAAAGGGTGACAATTCTTGTTTTGGCGTCATGGTGAGGGGTCTTGTGGCTCGCCGCTCCAGGCCCATGGCTGAGCACTTAAGAAGGACTGCAAAATCAAACTTTATTTCTTTATTTTCTGCCTTTATATTCTATGTTTTGGTTTATTTTTCCTCTGTTTAAAGATGGCACCAGAGAGTAGCAACTCGATGCGACACTTTTCACTATATTTTATAAGTAAATACTTGTGACAATAAATAAATCAAATCATCTGGAATGATACAGTATTGCTTTTGGCCAAATAGTGGAACTGTTATCTAAAAGGGAAAGCAAGAAGCAATGAAAAGCAATTTCCCTGTTAGGCCATTGATTCATTTCACGAAATAATTGTCTGTGGTAGCTTAGATGTGTCTAAACATTGACATGTTATTTAGTCACGTTTCTGGTTATGTTATTTGGGTAACCAACGGATCAGAGCTAAGCTCTGCAGTCCTGTCACATCCAGTCGTGAATGGTGGTGGACAATTAAACAACTCACTGGAGGAGGCTCCACAAATATCCCCATCCTCAAGATGGAAGAGCGCAGCACGTCAGTGCAAAAGATAAGGCTGAAGCATTCGCTGCAATCTTCAATCGGAAGTGCTGTGTGAATGATCTATCTCGGCCTCCTCCAGTGGTCCCCAGCATTACAGGTACCAGCCTTCAGCCAATTCGATTCACTCCATGTGATATCAAGAAATGGTTGGAAACACTGGATACTGCAAATGCTTCAGGCCCTGACAACATTCCGGCAATAGTACTGAAGAACTGTGCTCCAGAACTTGCCGCTCTCCTAGCCAAGCTGTTCCAGTACAGTTACAACACTGGTACCTACCTGACAATGTAGAAAATTGTCCAAGTATGTCCTGTACACAAAAAGCAGGACAAATCCAACCCGGCCAATTACTGCCCCATCAGCCTTCTCTCAATCATCAAGGAAGGTGTCATCAACAGCGCTATAAAGCAGCACCTGCTCAGCAATAACCTGCTCAGTGATGCCCAGTTTGGGATCTGCCAGGGCCACTCAGCTCCTGGCCTCATTGCAACCTTGGTTCAAACATGGACAAAAGAGCTGAATTCCAGAGGTGAGGTGAGAGTGTCAGTACTTGATATCATGGCTGCATTCAACCAAGTGTGGCATCAAGGAGCCCGAGCAAAACTGGAATCAATGGCTATCAGGGGCAAACTCTCCAGTGGTTGGACTCATACCTGACACATAGGAAGATGACCACAGTTGTTGGAGGTCTACTATTTCAGCTCCAGGACATCTCTGCAGGAGTTCCTCAGTGTAGTGTCCTAGGCCCAACCATCTTCAGCTGCTTCATCAATGACCTTCCCTCCATCATAAGGTCAGACATTGAGATGTTTCACCAATGATTGCACTATGTTCAACACCATTCGTAGCTCCTCAGATACTGAAGCACTCTGTGCTCAAATGCAACAAAATCTGGACAATAACCAGGCTTGGGCTGACAAGTGGCAAGTGACATTCACGCCACAAAAATGCCAGACTATGACCATCACCAATAACAGACAATCTAACCAGCACCCCTTGACATTCAATGGTGTTACCATCACTGAATCTCCCACCATCAACATCCTGGAGATTATCATTGACTGGAAACTCAACTGGACTCACCACAAAAATACAGTGGCTGTAAGAGCAGGTTAGAAGCTAGGAATACCGCAGTGAATAACTGACGTCCTGACTCCTCAAAGCCTGTTCACCATCTACAAGGCACAAGTCAGGACTGTGATGGAGTACTCCCCACTTGCCTGGATAAGTGCATCTCCAACAACATTCAAGAAGCTGACACCATCCAGGACAAAGCAGCCCGCTTGATTGGCACCACATCCACAAACATCCATTCTCTCCACCACAGATGCTCAGTAGCAGCAGTGTGTACTATCCACAAGATGCACTGCAGAAATTCACCAAAAATTGTCAGACAGCACCTTCCAAACCCACGGCCACTTCCATCCAGAAGGACAAGGGCAGCAGATATAGGGGAACACCATCACCTCCAAGTCACTCACCATCCTGACTTGGAAATATGTCGTCGTTCCTTCACTGTCGCTGGGTCTAAATCCTGGAATTCCCTCCCTAATAGCATTTTGGGTCAACCCACAGCAGGTGGACTGCAGCGGTTCAAGAAGGCAGCTCTCCACCACTTTCTCGAGGGCAACTAGGAATGGGCAAGGAATGCTGGCCAGCCAGTGATGCCTACATCCGACAAATGATAGAAAAAAGATATTATGAATTTGATAGAAGGCAACTGAAATATTTAAAATATCAGCTACGATTAACCTTCTACATGACATAATGCACTTTTGCATTCCAGTGTTTCTTCTGATTTTTCTGCACTTACATCTTTTTTCTTAGAGCTACTGACCAATGCTGGGTATGATTTAAAGTACCCTGGAAACTTCTTGGTATCATGGTTGTGTGCCAAACTTCATACTCAAAGCTGAATTGTCTGTGTCATTGATTGATTTGGCTGGATTGATCATGTTGCTGCTGAGCCTGAGTGTGTCCTCTCATTTCCAGACAAGGGATATCAATCGGCAAACAGGACCTGGAAACTTCACTCTTACTTTCCTCCTTCCTAACCCAGGGATGGGTCAGATCAATTACTAAGATCAATGCTTTTACTATCTCAAATGAAACTGGTGAAGTTAGCATAGATCAAGGATTTGGTAATGCCATGATCTGTGAGGCTCAGTGCTCAGATTCAAATGATACAAGTGAAAAACTGCCTTGTCTACAATATGTTTGCATGCATGTGGATGATTTGGTGTGAAACATCCTGTTTCTTGCTCGTAGTTCAGGCAATAACGTGGAATAGGCTAAGTAGATCAAAAGTAATAGACAGCATGAAAATATTCATTTTAATTGCACTGAGGACCAGATTCAACAATAATAAGATCAACAGCAAAAAAGAATGTAGAAAGAACTAAATTGTCTGCTCCGATAAGAAGCGGCCATTTGCAACCCACATCCTGACCAGCAGCAGGCTGCAACACTGCTGGGATTCAGGCATAAAGAACAGGCCATCTAAGTGATAAATAATTTAGTTCTGTGAGTCCATGGTTAACTGCTCGGCATAAGAATAAATAAGACATATAAATCTGTGCAGCTGGCTGCCTTTGCTTGTGTACACTGTAAATTGTGAGTACTTTAGAATAAAATGCTCTGTTTTGAAAATAAATATGCACTACCATAATGTAAGAAAATATCTATACATTTAAGGGCTTTGTATAATGCAGTTTTGTTTGTAATCAGATGAATAATTGGTAAATCATTCTAACATTGATATGGAATTCCACATGCAGGATTGGTTGCCATGGTAACATTATTGGTTGGTTAGGTATGCACACCTGCGTCTCACCTGTCATAAAGGTCACCATTCATCACTGTCAGTACAGTGCCACACAGCGCAGTTACCCATTGAGAGTCAATCAGGAAGTTACTTTTGCATTTCATTGGACAACTTAATTAACATTGATTGTAAATCCTTAACTAAAATGTATAGGTTTCAGTATTGTTTGTGGTTCCAAAATGTTGCTGGGTTCACCAAACCAATCAACCCGTTAGTCAGAGCCCTTAGTTTTAGTGTGCAATGAATAGTAAACCTAAACATGAAGTCTAACAGTTAGAAGTTAAGACGTCTGCATCATAGACATTCAAGATTACTTTCAGTGAAGCAGGACCTAATTCAACAATTTGTTGTATTACTAAAATACTGTTAAGATGTTACAAATGTATTGCATATTCTCAAAATTCTTGTTCAGATTCACATTCACAACAGTTTTTTTAATGATCTGAATCCATTGAAGACTCTTTGTCAAGAGGTAAACATTTCTATTCATGGTGTTCTGTTTGTATGCCACTGTGCAAAGAAGCACAAGAATTTTAAAATCGAGTTGTTGGAGGATCAAGAGACAGTGGAAGACAGTCAAGCATATTTAAGGCTATATTAACATTTCTCTAGAATAGTTTAATTCATTCAAAGAGGGAATAACATCAATTCAATAGTAGTTTCCTTGCAGCAGCCACAATGAATTCTGTCACGTGTTTAGTGATTTGCAATATAATTACACTAATAAGAAAAAAAGTTACATATGTTTAGATTTCATTTAATGCAATTTTTAGTCATAGAGGGATAATACTTTAAACTTAGTATTTACTGAAGCCAATAGTAAGTAAAATGATCAGAGATTTCATTTGAAGAATTATAGGAGTAACACATACCGAGCAGCAGGGATAAACATAATCCTAATACGAAGGAAACAGACTCTCAAGACCATCATGGTTAACATCAAGTAGATGATAATTTAGTTTGTCGGTGAGATAACTGGCAACATCAGCCTCCCACTGATTCCTTTTAGCACTGTATATCCAGGGTCATGTAGGCTGGCGATAGTGTTATTGAAGTAACATCTCCAACAAAGCAAGATTCTAAAGATGACAGATTCTACTGGAGTTCCACTGTCACAAAGAGATTAGAGGCAAATCTGAGTTTGCGACTCTGCGCAGGATGAATCCTGTGAATTTGCCATGCGGTTATGTGAAAATACTGCGAGGAGAGTTCATGCATTTTTACTGAGAGTCACTTGTGCTGTTTCCATTGATGACAATCATGTCAGCAGCCTGTAAGTATGTTATCTACTTGTTCTCTCAATGGCAAATGACTAATAATTTAAAATGACACTAAGGGGACTTAAGGAGAGAGCT
The DNA here is from genome assembly GCA_024137785.1 of Ginglymostoma cirratum. NCBI lineage: Eukaryota > Metazoa > Chordata > Chondrichthyes > Orectolobiformes > Ginglymostomatidae > Ginglymostoma > Ginglymostoma cirratum. Next base: position 44,993,278 of record JAHRHZ010000266.1, read on the forward strand.
AAAACTAAAAATATCAATTAATTGTTATATCAACCTCAGTCTGCAGGCATAAATTGGGGAATATAATGTTCTCATTACATTAACTCTGCTTTCTCTCTACAGATGTTGGCAGACCTGCTGAGTTTCTCCAGAAATTTCTGGTTTTATTTTGAATATAATGTTCATGTTACATGTGCCTAATATGTGCACAAAGGCACAAAATATTACATTTATCAAATTAATTAAAATACAATAATATGTAAATAGTGTACAAATCTGTCCTTGTCCATCATTTTCGTCTTTATTGAAATTACTAATTAATCCATATGACAGGAATTTAGTGAAAAGGAAGTTGTATCAATACAAAGAAGAGTCAGTTTTGCTTTAAGTAAGAAATAAACAAATACAGAACAAGAGTCCAAAATGGTGCTCATTTGTCATCTATTGTTTGGTCATGAGATCTGGTGTACTTATTTTCCAACAAGCAGCCTCTACTGAAGTATTTTTTAAAAGAATTAACCTTCCTGTGGACCCAGGTGGAATCTCTGCCCCATTCTTCTTTTCCAACATTTTCCACAGCACTTCAATGAATGTTGCATCTGACAAGGTAGATGGTGAAAATTTGAGCACTGGTAGTGGACAAATGTCCTCTGGAAGTGCAACAAGAACCAACAATTATTATGGTGAATTTTGAGTTCTAATTCTGGAGAAATGTCGTACATGTTTAGACATGCTTTTGCTTGTGTCCTGTCAATTATCCTTGAAAATGAGTCATTACAAATTTCTACCCCAGCACTATTCTTCCATATTTAAGCCTCAGATATCAGTTGTAGATAAAGAGAACTCTTTTACTTAAAATTAAATAGCCACATGCACAGGCAAACTGAGAACAGGAAATTGTGCCTGGCATGTCAACAGCTATTTTTACAATATGCATATTTAAATAGGCAAATGGTAATTGTGTATATGCTTATTAAGAATATGCCTTATTGAGTAATAAAAATTCCAATGTTTATATGCGACTAAGTAGTCTTAATTTTTTTTCTATCTTTACATCACAAAACAAAAACATTGAATTAAATTTCTGCCTTAGTTATCAGAAGCTATTCTATAAGCAGTAATAACCTGCATTGAAACTGTTTAGTGTAAATTATTATTTTTGACAGGCATTGTGAATGTCTATCTCGTTTTACATTTTTGGTGATATGCAGGAGCTGAGCTGAGCTGGCTTGCATAGAGCAGGACAGTGGCAATATTGAGATGTCATTTAAATCTCATTGCTATTTCTTGACTCTACAATTATGAGACATAAAATGAGTCATTAGTCTGTAACATCGCAGTGATTAGCTCTTTGGTACAGAAGCAGTTTTCAATAAAGAATGCAACTTGTCCACTTTGGATAATACTCAGCTGTGCGGCTAAAGAAAATATACTAAACATGGCAACATGTTGTGAGGTACTGTGCAGTGCACCGGATGACACGCTGGCTTTGTACTCTTGTACTGTGAATAAAATTGGGCAAAGAAATAATGAAATTGTATGCTGTTTTAGCCATACTGCTCCTTGATCCTGTGTCTAATTCTGGTCAGCAATGAAATCACAGAATAATCAAATTGCTACAGTGCAGAAGCAGACCATTTGGCCCATCATTGCCTGCACCAGTTTTATTGCCTAGTGACAATCTTCTGCCTTTTCCCCTTTTTATTGTACATCATTTCTATCCAGATAATGATCTAATCCCCTCTCGAATGCCTTAATTGAACCTACCTCTACCACATTTCCAGGCAGCGCATTCCATACCCTAACAACTTGTTTCGTGAAAACTTTTTCTCACTCAGAGATAGTAAGAACTGCCGATGCTGGAATCAGAGATAACATAGTGTGGAACCGAAGGAACACAGCAGGCCAGGCAGCATCAGAAGAGCAGGAAAGCTGATGTTTCGGATCGGGACCCTTTTCAGAAATGGGGGAGGGGAAAAGGAACTGGGAAATAAATAGAGGAGGGGTCTCATATCTTTTGAACATCACTTTAAATCTATGCCCATGTTCTTTTTCCTTTTGAAGTGGGGATAGCGTCTCCCAAGCTACTCTATCTAGCCCACTCACAATTTTGAAAACCTCTATCAAATCTCCCGTCAGCCTTCTTCTCTCCAAGGAGATCAATCCCAACTTCTTCAATCTATGCGCATAGCTGAAGTTTCTCATTTCTGGATCCTTTTCCGTAGATCATTTCCCAATCTCTTCAATACATTCACATCTTTCCAGAGTCAACACTGTAGACTCTACTCCAGCTTTATCTAACAAGTAATAACCAAAAGAACTGTGGATGCTGTAAATCAGAACCAAAAACAGACATAGCTGGAAAAGTTCAGCAGGTCTGACAGCATTTGTGAGGAGAAATCAGAGTTGATGTTTCAGGTCCAGTGACCCTTCGTCAGAACTGATGGTAGCGAGGAAAATGTCTGTTTATATGCAGACAGTAGGGTGGGGAGGTAAGGAGTAAACAATAGGTAGGAATAGAGCCCAAAGAAAGAGAAAAGCAGTTGGACAGACAAAGGAGCAGATAATGATCTGGCTGGGAGGGTGAATAACTGTTAATGGAGACTATTAGTGACTAGCAATAGATAGTGTGTAATGGCAGGCTATGTGATAATAAGGATTGGTGTGTGGGGTTGGGGGCTAGGACATGGGAGACTTCAGGCCCTAAAATTATTGAACTCAATATTGAGTCTGGAGGGCTGCAGGGTCCCCAAGTAGAAAATGAGGTGCTGTTCTTCCAGCTTGCGCTGAAATTTGCTGGAACCCTGCAGCAAGCTGGAGACAGAGATGTTGGCCAGTGAACAGGGTGGTGTGCGGGCAACAGGAAGCTTAGGGTCCAAAGCGTCACCTAGTCTATGCTTTGTTTCCCCAATGTAGAGGAAACCACATTGTGAGCAGCAAATGCAGTAGACTAGATTGTGGGAAGTACAGGTAAAGTGCTGCTTCACCTGGAAAGTGTGTTTGGGCCCTTGGATACTGAGGAGGGAGGTGGTAAATGGGAAGGTGTTACACTTTCAGCGGTTACAGGGGAAGGTGCCATGGGTCTGTGGGGGCATGTTGGGAGTGAAGGAAGAGTGAACAAGGGTGTCCCGGAGGGAACGGTCCCTGTGGAAGGCGACAAGGGAGGGCGAGGGGAATGTGTGTCTGGTGGTAGCATCTCGCTGGAGCTGGTGAAAATGATCTTCTGGATGTGAATGCTGGTGGGATGGTAGGTAAGGACAAGGGGAACCCTATCGCTGTTGCAGAAGGTAAGAGACAGGGTGAGGGTGGAAGTGCGGGAGAGTTCTGGAGCCCTCCCACAACTCTTTCTCTGACACATTGATAATATCATCACTGCTGCTTCCCTCTCTTGTCCAGAATTGGAAAAGTTCATTGATTTCGCTTCCAATTTCCAGCTATTCACCCTCCCAGCCAGATCATTATCCACTCCTTTGCTTGTTCAACTGCTCTTCTCTCTCTTTGGGCTATATCCCCACTTATCATTTACTCCTGCTCCCCTCCACCCAGCCTAACTTCTGCATATGAACCGACATTTTCCTAGCTAACATTATTTCTGAGGAAGGGTCACTGGACCCGATATGTTAACTGATTTTTTTTCACAGACGCTGCCAGACCTGCTGAGCTTTTCCAGCAACTTCTGTGTTTGTTAGGTCTAACAAGTGTCCTGTACAAGTTCAACGTCACCAGAAATAAAGAAACATTAATGTTATCTCTATCAAGGTCTGCATTTTGAGGAAAAGAGTGAAATCAAAATGTGTCAGCATGGAAAGTTTGCTCTGGATTTTAGGTTTGAAACTGTTTAGTTTCTCAAAAGAACATTGCACTAGGTTAAAACAGCTGTTTCCTTCCAGATATCCCTACCTTCTTCTGTCACTCGACTTCATCAAATCATCATTATATACACTTCCAATGTTAACCCCATTATTCTCAAGGAAAGGTCTAGCCAGATAGTGATATTGTAGAGTTTTATAAGATCAACACATTTTTAAAAATGTAACTGGTGAGATTAGGCTGAGGGAAAGAACAATTATAACAACTTATCATTGAAGATATGATATCTTTAACATGAAGAAATATCATAGAAGCATTAAAAAATAAAATATGATGTTGAACCAGATAAGAAGATATTAGGTCATATAGAACATAGAACAGTACAGCGCAGTACAGGCCCTTCGGCCCACGACGTTGTGCCAACCTATTTCCTACTAAGATCAAACTACCCTGCATATCCTACATTATATTATCATCCATGTGCCTATCCAAGAGTTGCTTAAATATCTCTAATGTATCTGACTCCACTACCACTGCCGGCAGTGCATTCCACGCGCCTACCAGGGAAACAGGGAAATATGACCAAAGGGTGGGCCACAGAGGTAGATTTTAGGAAGTGTCCTAAAGAAGAAAAGTGAGGTAAAGAGGTGGAGAGATGTTGACTTGAACTTCTAGAGCTTTGACCCATGGCAACTGAAGATCTGGTCACCAATGGCAGAACAATTATAACTGGGAATGCACAAGTGATCAGAATTAAATGAGCTGAGATATCTCAGAGGACTGTGAGGTTGGAGGAATTTGAAAATGATAATGAAAACTTTAAAACCAAGATATTTCTAGACCAGGATTAAGTCAGTGAGCACAGGTGTGATAGGGAAATGGGGCTTACTGCAAGATGACACATGGCACCAAAGTTTTGGATGACCTCAGGTTTACAGAGACTGCACTGAAGGACATAAGCTAAGGGTGTGTTGGAATAATCAAATTTAGAGTTAATGAAGATACGATTGAGTGTTGCAGGAGAAGGTGAACTGAGCTGGGGACAAAGTCAAGCATTGTTACGGATGTTGAAGTAGGCAGTCTTAGTGGTGGTGTGAATATAAGATCAAGTTCATCACAGGATGGAATTTGACATTAAAGTTATAATCTCACTCTGTTTCCAGGGAGAGGTAAATAGAGACAGTAGGTAGGGAAGAGAATTTGAATCAAGGACCAAATGAAAGCTCTCAGCCTTCCCAAAATTTAATTGTGAAATATTATAATAATTTAAGTACTAAATATTAGTTTTGATTAATATTGGTTTAACTTGATGAAATTTAAATTTGTGACTGAAATCAAGAACTTTTACACACAAAAGGAAATTAATATTTGGAAAAATACTTCCAGACAGAATAGTGGAGATGAAAGCAATAGAATAATTTAAGAAATAATCATCCAAGACCTCCCATGGAATTTTGCCCATTTTCGGATGTGATCAAATTTCTAGGTCATTTTGATGCTTTGTGAGTGGACAATACCATTTTTCTAGATTGGTAATTTGAAATGGGTCAAGTTATCTTGTGAACTTAGTCGAAGGAAATTGGATGAAAGTCTTTTCTGCCTCTAGTTCGTGTTACTACTCTCAGCCCATTTTCACCCACTGCCACTTCAACGCACCTACCCCCATTTCCCCTTCTTGCCTTTAAAGTATTCACTATTTGCTTTCTTCCGGTTGCCATTCTAAACTTGCACTGCAGAGGGCTGAGGAGATCAAGTCATTGAGTATATTCAAAACAGAGATAGATAGGTTCTTGTTGGGGATCAAGGGTTATGGGGAAAAAGTAAGAGAATGGGGTTGAAAAACATATCAACCGTGATTGAATGGCAGGGCAGACTTAATTGGCTGAATGGCCTCCTATATCTTGTGGTTTTATGGTGGTCATGGTCTTATGACCTAACTCTTGGACTCTCTCAAACGTCAGCCATGTTCAGTGAAGGTAACTGTTCCTGTACGGACCAACGTTTGGAACTAGATGCAGCCTGGTAAATTAAAGGTGCTTTGGGTGAGTTTAATTTTAACGTTTATTTATAGTAATTACATAATTATCGCATTTCTTCAAGACTTTTAAATTTGTTTTATTTTAGAGGTTATTTCATTTGTGAATGTACTCCATTGTACCTTAATATTGTTTTACTGTTGTTTTCTGCTGAGGAATGTTTTGAAATACCAAAATGTGCAGTTTTTCTTTCATATTTTGTGATTTATTTATTTTGCCTGTTACTTTAGAATAGAAAAGCGGTACTGCATATCTATATTACAGTATTTTGACCTTTACATTGGTTTTTCCAAACAAAGTATGTCCACATGTTCATTATTTTTGCTTTAATATTAATGCTTATGGGAAATTACAAAACATTGTTTCATTTAGTTTTGATTTTCAGGAATGAAGACACAACGTTATGTGAAAACTCGAATAGAAGCAATATACTGCAGAATTTTTATGGAGCTGTGGAGCCATACTGCTCGGAAAAAGGCCCTTTGACCCAACTTGTCCGTGCCGACCAGGTTTCCTAAACTGAACAGTCCCTTTGCCTGCACTTGGCCCATATCCCTCTAAACTTTTCCTATCCATGTACCTGTCCAAATGTCTTTTAAATGTTGTTATTGTACCCACCTCTCGCATTTCTTCTGGTCACTTGTTCCATATATGCACCACCCTGTGTGTGAAGAAGCTGCCCCTCAGGTCCCTTTTTAATCTTTCCCGTCTTACATTAAACCTATGTCCTCTAGCTTTGGACACACCTACCCTGGGTTTTTCCCAAACATTTACCTTGCTGAGCAGCAACTGCTGGAGCCCTGCTTTTAAATGAATTCCCTATATTTATTTCTGTCTTAAAATAATAATGGTTTTGTTTTTTCATCACATGGTATAGAAGACCAGAATGCATACAAGAGAAAAGTGGAGTAGTTACTCTAACCTGTGTTGAAGAAAACCTTATAAATCACCCGTAACTTAACACCACTGTCATTGTTAATAACTTTTCTTTTCATTCATGTAATAATGTTAATATCTGCTTTGTTAGAACATGGAATGCTGGTGAACGTCAACAAGTCTGATAGCATCTGCAGAGAGAGAAATAACGTTAATGTTTCAAGTCTGGTGTAGCTCTGCAGAATCATACTAGACCCTGAAGAGTCCTAACAGACTAGAAACATTAACTCTGTTTCCTCTCCACAGATATTGCCAGGCCTGCTGAATTTCTCCAGCATTCTGTGTTTGTTTACGGGAGGACTTACTGGTATCTGCTGATTCAACACAGTGATGTAAAAGGCTGATCCCTAATTGCAATTAATATGAAAGGCCAGAAAAAAGTTTGGGAAGTGAAAGAATTGTTGCATTCTACGGTTAGATTTCCAGAATATTATTACAGAATAGAGAAGTTTGAGGAAGGGTCACCGGACCCGAAACGTTAACTCTGATTTTTTCTTCACAGATGCTGCCAGGTCTGCTGAGCTTTTCCAGCAACTTTGTTGCTGGTAGAGTTTTATTTTCACCTAACCATACTATACCTGATTTGTGAATACTTAATGTTGAAATTAGATGCATATGACAGGAATTCACCAACATTCTTCAGTCTGATGATAATAAATTTAAAGAAAGCTTATTACAAACTTATATTAAGCATACATTAATGGTTAGGCACACTAACTTTTGACTTTACAGTCCCAGTGAAGGCCATTCCCATGGAAGTTCATATCAGTCTTTCTAATGGCATCATTAGGAAACTGTACAGTAATCCTCAATATGTGAGGCCCCCTTTTGGGAGCACAAATTCAAATATATTAAAAGTTAAAGAACTATTTATGTTAGAGAAGCAATTTCATTCAATACCATAACTCATGACTGCACTTTGAACTTTCATTGCCTTCAATGTTTTGTTTAGTGTTCTAAATTATTGGCAGCTGGTAGCGCAGCAGCACTGAGAGACAGGGGCCCAGACTAATTTTCCATTAATTAGCCTGCGGCACAAAAGTCAAAAGGCGAAGCTGAAATTTATTCCATTATGCATTTTAAATCTGATGGCAGAGTCATATTAACATAACTAGAGAAGAATAAGGTAATCTTGACCATCTAGTATTTTGCCTGAGTGACAGTGTTTGGCGGTAAATGAAAGAGAAAATGTATGTTAGTAGAATTAACTTAGTTAGCATAACAGGCTGGGATGTGATAATAAGATCCCTTCTTATTACCATCACTCTGTTTGCAGCTCAAACATTTCCATGCCCACCCACTGCCACTCTTCTGTCCAAATTTTCTAAAGTGTAGCTGTTGTTTTGATCTTCCATGTGATATTTTCCTGCTGGCAATTTACAAAAGCTACACATCTTTCACATCAAATCCAATTATTTGTCAAGAACTTTTGGCTATTTGTGGATAATAAGCTGCTACGTAAGTGAATCATTTTCTTATCATGTCTGAGTGTTACTGATTCTCACTAATTAAAAACTTAAATTTAGTGATAAGTAAAATGACAAGCCAGGGAGCGAAAGAAAATTGATAGTAAAATGAACATACCAAAAATGTGGATTTTAACAAATTTAATCTCTCAAGCCTGAGTTACAAATTTTCTCAGATTTGGGGGTTGCATAGTGGAGTGGGCAAAATACAGAGTTTCAGATTTGAATTTGACTTTGAATTAAGGCCAGTCTCATGGGATTAGGGTCTCTACTTTTCTGGCTGTGAGGAACTTTTGTGAAATGGTTTAGATAATCTCTCCTTGGATAAAAGGTACATGGTAAAGCTTTCTCTGATCTATCTCTCAATTTGATGTTGACTGTTGTGAAATTGGCTTTAAAAATGTTGTGGCAAGATGTCCTTGCTGAAGCTGTGGAAAGGAAGCTGAGTGTGTAATTGTGCTGTACCTGACCTAGGTATCTTTATTGCTGACACCGAATACCTGAAATTGAACATGTACAATTTCCTGTATCTTTCACTTTGATAAGCGTAAGATTAAAAATGTTGACTTTTCTTTTTTCTATTTGAAATACAAATCACCAAATTATCACATCTATTTCACACTGAATGCAATTGTTCTATCAGTGTCTGGAGAACAATCAATAGCATTTTCTGGAAAACATTTGAGTTGTAATGGTTGAACTGTCCCACCGAGTATGATCAAAGTTAGATATGATTAAATGTCATAGCGTCAGAATAAGCTGCTCTGCGCAAAGCACCACATAATGAAAAAACATTTGCTTTGATTTCCCCTAATTAGAACAACAGTAAAACTGGTCAACCCTACAGTTGGTCTTTTTAGGCCTGTTAACTCATCTGCAAAGGAACTTGTAAGCTTCTTTGAAAACACAGGGGAATTAAATAATTTGTTGCAAATGACTGCGATGTCCTTGATTTTTGTCATTTTTGATCAATGCACTGCAGTTAGCCTGCGGAAGCAGTAGAAATTTTGACCAGAGATATCACAATTCAGTATACTCTCAGGCAACCTGGCACGTAGCCAGGAATAAAAACAAGTTAAAATGCAAGGCTGAATACATTGTGACCTTTACTATTTACTAAATTGCCTGTTAGAGATATTAACAATTCTAAGTTGGAAAGTTGAGAAAACTCCAAAATGAACACAAAAACATAATTTTCATCAATAGCACACAAGTCTGATGGGTATTTATGTTGAGGTCTGAGAGTGAGAAATGCAGCAAATTGAATGCAGCAAATGAACGAGTCAATAATTGGAATGTAATCATTAATCTAATAACAATTGTGATTTATAAATGAGGTGCTATATGCTATTTGTTTTATGAAAGATTTATAAGGCTGAAAAATGACAAAATCAACTGGCTGGAGATAATGGGGGAGAAATGTGACTTCTACCCCAAACAATGAGTCACAATTTTGGAAATACATCTCGAACAGTGGGTGTACTTACACCAGATGGACTGAAGTGATTCAAGAAGATGGCATGCTACCACTTCCTCAATTGGAATTAGGGATGGGTAATAAATATTGGTCTTGCTTATCTCTCGTGAATGAATAAGAAAGAAAGAGTCATAGAATCACCTCAGCACTGAAGAAACTCGATCATCATGTCCATGCTGGGTCTGCTAATGAGAAATTCAATCCTGCCAACAGCCCACAATGCACCCTGACCCCCATGTCTCCCAACATCCTTGCCCATTCCTCCTCTTTAGACATGTGGAACATTTAGAAATGTAGAAAAGGTTGCTGGAAAGAAGGAAGCCATTCTTGTCCATCCTGTCTGTGCTTGTTAAAAATAGAAGCCACTCAGCCTAATCTCGTTATCTAGCACTTGGTCCATATTCTTCCAGGTCACAGGCCATTAGGTGCATAACTAGACTTTTTTAATAACAAATTATTAATCCTCAAATAATTTGAGGATTTCTGCCTGTACTACTTGTTCAGGAAGTGACTTCCTGGTACCTAGAACCCTCTTGTTTAAAAGTAAACATTTCTATCTCTTTTCTAATTCATCACTTAATTACTTTAATACTTTGCCCCTAGTCACTGACCTTTTTGCTTAGGGAAATATGTCCTTCTCTTTCACTCTGTCCAGGCCTCACACAATCTTGTGAAACTCAATAAAATCTCCTCAGCCTCCTCTATTCCAAGGCAAACCGTTCCAGTCTATCCAAGCCTCATAGCAGCAAATTTCCAGTCCAGGCAACATCCTCGTAAGTCTGAGATAACAAAGTGTAGAGCTGGATGAACACAACGGGCCACGTAGCATCAGAGGAGCAGGAAAGCTGACGTTTCGGGTCTGGACCCTTCTTCAGAAATGGGGGAGGGGAAGGGGATTCTGAAATAAATAGAGAGGGGGGGAAGGCGGATGGAAGATGGATAAAAGAGCAGATAGGTGGAGAGGAGACGGACAGGTCAAGGAGGCGGGGATGGAGCCAGTAAATGTGAGTGTAGGTGGGGAGTTGGGATGAGGGTTGGTCAGTCAAGGGAAAATGGACAGGTCAAGGAGGCGGGGATGAGGCTGGTAGGTAGGAGGTGGGGTTGGGGCTTCAGGTGAAAGGAGCGGATAGGTGGGAGAAAATATGGACAGGTCAAGAAGGCGGGGACCAGCTGGGTTGGTTTTGGGATGAGGTCGGGGGTGGGGAGATTTTGAAGCTTGTGAAGTCCACATTGATACCATTGGGCTGCAGGGTTCCCAAGCAAAATATGAAGTGCTGTCCCTGCAACCTTTGGGTGGCATTGTTGTGGCACTGGAGAGGCACAGGATGGACAAGTCATCCAAGGAGTGGGAGGGGGAGTTGAAGTGGTTCGGGACTGGGAAGTGCAGTCGTTTGTCGCTAACCGAGAGTAGGTGTTCCACAAAGCCTTCTCCAAGCCTCTGCTTGGTTTCCCCGATGTAGAGGGGGCCACATCGGGAACAGCGGATACAATAGACCACATTAGCAGATGTGCAGGTGAACATCAGCTTGATGCGGAAGGTTTTCTTGGGGCTTGGGATGGGAGTGAGGAGAGAGGTGTAGGAGCAGATGTAGTACTTCCTATGGTTGCAGGGAAAAGTGCCGGGGCTGGTGGGGCTAGTGGGGAGTGTGGAGCAGACAAGGGAGTCATGGAGAGAGCGGTCCCTCCGGAAGGCAGATAAGGGTGGGGAGGGAAATATATCCTTGGTAGTAGGGTCAGATTGCAGGTGGTGGAAGTGACGGAGGATGATGGGTTGAATCCGGAGGTTGGAGGGGTAGTATGTGAGAACAAGGGGGATTCTGTTTTGGTTGTTATTGCGGGGAGGGGGTATGAGGGATGAGTTGCAGGCGACATGAGAGATGCGGTCAAGGGCATTTTCGACCACTGTGGAGGGGAACTTGCGATCCTTGAAAAACGAGAACATCTGGGATGTGCGGGAATGGAATGCCTCATCTCGGGAGCAGATGTGGTGGAGGTGAAGGAATTGGGAATAGGGGATGGCATTCTTGCAGGAAGGTGGGAGAGAGGAGGTGTATTCTGGGTAGCTGTGGGGGTCAGGAGGATTGAAATAGATATCAGTTTCCAGGTGGTTGCCAGAGATGGAAACAGAGAGGTCCAGGAGGGAGAGAGAGGTCTTGAAGATGGTCCAGGTGAACTTAAGGTTGGGGTAGAAGATGTTAGTGAAGTGGATGAACTGTTCAAGCTCCTCATGGGAGCACGAGGCACCGCCGAGACAGTCATCAATGTAATGGAGGAAGAGGTGGGGTTTAGGACCAGTGTAGCTGGGAAGAGGGACTGTTCCATGTATCCGACAAAGAGGCAGGCATAGCTTGGGCCCACGTGGGTACCCATGGCCACCCCTTTGTCTGTCGGAAGTGGGAAGGAATGGAGGAGAAGTTGTTAAGGGTGAGGATGAGTTTGGTTAAGTAGATAAGGGTGTCAGTGGAGGGGGATTGTTCGGGCCTCCGGGACAGGAAGAAGCGGAAGGCCTTTAGGCCATCTGCATGGGGAATGCAAGTATATAGGGACTGGACGTCCATGGTAAAGATGAGGTGTTGGGGACCAGGGAATTGGATGTTTTGGTGGAGGTGGAGGGTGTGGGTGGTGTCACGGACGTAGGTGGAAAGCTCCTGGACCAAGGGGGAGAAAATGGAGTCGAGATAAGTGGAGATAAGTTCTGTGGGGCAGGAACAGGTGGAGACAAGGGGTTGACCAGGGCAGTCGGGTCTGTGGAATTTGGGAAGGAGATAGAAACGGGCGGTGCAGGGTTGGGGAACAATGAGGTTGGAGGCTGTGGGTGGGAGGTCACCTGATGTGATGAGGTTGTGGATTGTCTGGGAGATGATGTTTTGGTGGTCGGGGGTGGGGTTATGATCAAGGGGACGGTAGGAGGAGGTGTCAGAGAGCTGGCGCCTGGCCTCAGCGATGTCCCAAAACTAGCCCAGCTCATCCCCGCCTCCTTGACCTGTCTGTCTTTTCTCCCACCTATCCGCTCCTCCCACCTCAACCCCCACACCCACCTCCTACCTACCAGCCTCATCCCCGCCTCCTTGACCTGTCCGTCTTCCCTTGACATGATCAATCACCATCCCAACTTCCCACCTACACTCACATTTACTGGCTCCATCCCCTTGACCTGTCCGTCTCCTCTCCACCCATCTGCTCCTTTATCCATCTTCCATCCGCCTCCCCCTCTCTCTCCATTTATTTCAGAATCCCCTTCCCCTCCCCCATTTCTGAAGAAGGGTCCAGACCCGAAACGTCAACTTTCCTGCTCCTCTGATGCTGCTTGGCCCGCTGTGTTCACCCAGCTCTACTTGTTATCTCAGATTCTCCAGCAATGGCAGTTCCTATTATCTCATCCTCATAAATCTCCTCTGTGATCTCTCTGGTGCAATTGCATCCTTTCTGTAGTGAGATAACCAGAACTGTACATAGAACTCATGTCTTGACCTAACTAATGTGCCATATGACTTAAGCATATGTTCCAAAGAACAAAGAAAATTACGCACAGGAACAAGCCCTTCGGCCCTCCAAGCCTGTGCCAATCCAGATCCCATATCTAAACCTGTCGCCTATTTTCCAAGGATCTGTATCCCTCTGCTCCCTGCCCATTCATGTATCTGTCTAGCTGGCACCGCGTTCCAGGCATCCACCACCCTCTGCGTAAAGAACTTTCCACGCATATCTCCCTTAAACTTTTCCCCTCTCACCTTGAAATCGTGACCCCTAGTAACTGAGTCCCCCACTCTGTGCAAAAGCTTCTTGCTATCCACCCTGTCTATACCTCTCATGATTTTGTAGACCTCAATCAGGTCCCCCCTCAACCTCTGTCTTTCTAATGTAAATAATCCTAATCTAATCAACCTCTCTTCATAGCTAGCATCCTCCATACCAGGCAACATCCTGGTGAACCTCCTCTGCACCCTCTCCAAAGCCTTTTGGTAATGTACGCAGTATTCCAAATGTAGTCGAACCAAAGTCCTATACAACTGTAACATGACCTGCCAACTCTTGTACTCAATACCCCATCCCTGCTCTTATTTTCTATTTCCCAGCTAATTCAGTCCAATTCAGTTTCTGGTCAAAATTAACCCCACAGTATTGACAGTGGGGATTCAGTAATGACAATGCCATTGAACATCAAGGGGAAATGGTTAGATTCTTGCTATTTGGAGATAGTCATCTTTGCCTGGTGCTTACGTGAACCTTCTGTGTTTATTTGAAATTTCACATGCTTTCTTAATTACCTTATTGATCTGTCGTACTGCCTTCAGGGATCTGTGGACATGCTCTCCAAGGTCCCTTACTCCTTTTAACTTGTTTGACTTCCCAAATGCCTCATCACACACTTCTTCAACTGAATTCCATTTGCCATTTTTCTTTCTGCCTGACCATTCCATTGACAAAGAAAGGTTATAGGACTTGGGGTTGGGTCTCATTTATATGCAGTAGGCAAGCTGTGAGCATCAAATGCTCCCCATCCTCACTGTCCATTCTTGGAAGAGTGTAAGATTGTCTAGAGTCCACATTGAGATGGCTGGCAGTTTGGATGCAAGGAAGAGGCAGTCTGGGATGAGGAAGGGGAGAGGTGGTACATGGAAATGCCATGGTAGTTATGGTGATGGTTTAGGATCAAACAGACTTGTCGTAATTTGTATTGTTTTTAGTGAATATGAAATTCACAACTGACTCCATCTTTAATTTGATTTGATTTATTATTAGGTGCATTTATTACAAATACAGTGAAAATTGCTGTCTAATAGTTAATTTTCAATAGTTAGTAGTCTTCAGCTTGCTTTAATTTACTCAGCTTGTCATACAGTCTGGCATTGGTTTAAACACTACATGTGAATGGGACACCGAAGCCTGTATGTTCACTTTAAAAAGTTCCCCAATGACAATCGTAAGACAAGGTTCTAATGAGCAAATAGATTCAAAACTGCAAGCAATATAGACCTTTTCAGACATTTGTTAAATATCCTGCTTGCATTCCTGTAAATCCAGGAGGATATGCACACAACTCTCATAATCATCAATTTTCATCTCACAAATAGACAGGGAAGGTGATGTCGATTGGGACTTGTTTCAACTTGAGAAGATGGCTGGCCGCGGCAATCATGCAGCTCATTAGTTGAGGCATTATGAAATCCTGTGGGTCTGCCACTTCTTAAAGCCAGGCTACATCTCTGGTGTTTTTATTCTGCTACAGAGAGCGCAATATTGTCAAGCATTGTTACAACATTGACTGCTGCAACACCTTGATTTTCTGATACTGTAGTGTAGATCCTTATTGAAAAAAAATCCAGGAAGAGGATTCTGTTTCTCTCAAATTAGACAGGTGCCCTATTAAAATTCAGGATACATGAAGAGCGGTGACTAAGGAGGTTCATACCAGCTGAATCACTCTCTGAGCCTACCTATAAATACTGGAAAGACTAAAATGTCTTTGCAGATCAACCAAGACATCTCTTTAATATTCCCCTATTCTACATATAGCTGTGTCATGTGATGCCCACACTAGGCGTAAGTATTCTTCCCTTTTCTGCCTCAAAAGCACATCCTTCATTCATAATTTCACCTTACTTTGCTTACCAGATCAAAAACCTACAATGTTTGTCAAAACTGGCACAAATAACAATATACTTTTGTTTTAGAAAACAAGCATGGGGCTGGATGAACACAGCAGGTCAAGCAGCATCATAGGAGCAGGAAAACTTGACGTTTCGGGCCTAAACCCTTCATCAGAAAATCATTTTCTGATGAAGG
>JAHRHZ010000266.1:45023768-45245745 GCA_024137785.1 Ginglymostoma cirratum
CCCCATTTCTGATGAAGGGTTTAGGCCCGAAACGTCAAGTTTTCCTGCTCCTCTGATGCTGCTTGACCTGCTGTGTTCATCCAGCCCCATGCTTGTTATCTCGGATTCTCCAGCATCTAACGTACCTTTTATCTCTGACAGACAAAGGAGTTGCTCATGATCAGGCTGGGAGGGTGAATAGTTTTTAATGGGGACTGTTAATGACTAACAACAGGGGGTGTGTAGTGGCAGGCTATGTGATAAAATTATTGAACTTAAAATTATTGAACTCAATATTCAGTCCGGGGGGGTTTCTGGGTCCCCAAGTGCAAAATGAGGTATTGTTCTTCCAGCCTGTGCTGAGCTTCACTGGAACACTGCAGCAAGCCTGACACAGCGATATTAGCCAGGGAACAGGGTGGTGTGTTAAAGTGGCAGGCAACTGGAAGCTCAGGGTGTTTTTTGCATGTAGAACATAGTTGTTCTGCGAAGCGGTCACTCAGCCTACGCTTCGTTTCCCCGACGTAGAGGAGACCACATTGTGAGCAGCGAATGCAGTAGACTAGATTGTGTGATGTGCGGGTAAAGTGTTGCTTCACCTGGAAGGTATGTTTGGGCCCTTGGATACTTGGGAGTGAGGAGGTAAGTGGGCAGGTGTTACACCTTTGGCGGTTTCAGAGGCAAGTGCTGTGGGGCTGTGGGGTGTGTTGGGAGGAAAGGAAGTGAGGACCAGGGTGTCCGGAGGGAATTGTCCCTGTAGAATGTGAACAAAGGAGGGGGAGGGGAATATGTGTCTGGTAGTAGCATCTCGCTAGACATGATGCCAACTTCTTTTCCTGAACCAAGGATTCCTTAGCACCGTCGTTGACGGGGCCCTCAACCAGGTTCGACTCATCTCCCACACTTCTGCCCTCACCCCTTCTCTTCCCTCTTGCAACAGCGATGGGGTTCCTCTAGTCCTTCCCTACCATTCCACCATCATCCACATCCAGATGATCATCAGATGCCATTTCGCCACCTCCAGCAAGATGCCACCATAGACACATATTCCCCTCCCCTCCCTTGTCCGCCTTCTGCAGGGACTGTTCCCTCCAGGACACCCTGGTCCACTCTTCCCTCACTCCCAAAATGCCCTCACAGCCCCATGGCAGTTTTCCCTGCAACCACCGAAGACACCTGCTAATTTACCCCCTTTCTTCCACTATCCAAAGGCCCAAATTTACCTTCAAGGTGAAGCAGCACTTTACCTGCACTTCACACAATCTAATCGACTGCATTCACTGCTCACAGTGTGGTCTCCTCTACACTGGGGAAACGAAGCGTAGACTGGGTGACCACTTCACAGAACATCTACCTTCTACCTGTAAAAAACACGTTGTCTGACACTTTTACACACCACCATGTTCCCTGGTCAACATCTCTGTCTCAGGTTTGCTGCATTGCTCCAGTGAAGCTCAGCGCAAACTGGAAGAACAACACCTCATTTTTTGCTTGGGACCCTGTAGCCTTCTGGACTCAATATCGAGTTCAATAATTTTAGGGCCTGAAGTCTCCCATGTCCCAGCCTCCTACCCCACACACCAGGGCTTGTTATCACATGCCTGCCATTACACACTACCTATTGTTAACAGTCCCCATTAACAGCTATTCACCCTCCCAGCCAGATTGTTATCCACTCCTTTGTCAGTCCAACCGTTCTCTCTCTCTTTGTGCTCTATCCCCACCTATCGTTTGCTCCTTACACCCTCCCCCTCCCATCCTCCCTATTTTCTGCATATAAACTGACATTTTCCTAGATACCAACAGTTCTGTGGAAGCGTCATCAAACCTGAAATGTTAACTCTGACTTTTCTTCACAGATGCTGCCAGACCTGCTGAATTTTTCCAGCAGCTTCTGTTTTTGTTCCTGATTTACAGCATCCGCAGTTCTTTTGGTTTTCATGTTTAAGGTCAGAGTGACTTTGACTGTCACTATTGTGTTTTGAGGGCTCTGAGCCTTTAACTGGATTTGATATTTACCTGATCAGGCCTGGTCTTTATTTGGGAAATAGAGTCTGAAAAGTGCTATAAATCATTTTACCTTCAACAGTAACATATTCAAATCAGGAGGTTAACAGGCCTCAGGTAGAGGGCTCAGAGTTTTTTCGTGGGAAGGCTGTGGAATTCAGATTGGAGGGCTGTGGCAGGCGACCCCAACATCTTTCTGCTGCCGTTAGCAAGTTACTAGTATGGGAAATGTAGAGGGCTACTCTTTTCCCCAGAGGCTAATGTGGGCCCTTAAGTAGCCAATTAATGGCCTGTTGCCACTGCAGTTGACATTTTGTCGATCGGTGGATTGGGTCTCTGCTGCTTATTGAGACTGCCAGATATAGTCTGATGACTCCATTGCAGGTTCACGAAAATGGATGGTAGTCTTCCTGATTGGACAGCCTGTGACATACGAAGGGTCAGCAACTCATGGTGGCATCACCCTACCCAGGTCTCACCCACTGCCACAGTTTTTGCTATATGGACCTGTTGGACTAACTCTGGTTACTCTGATCCTACCTACATTGGTTCTAGGGTGGCATCAACCTTACTGCTCAAAGCTGTGTGTCGGTCTAACAGTTATGATGTTCCCCGTGCACTGTTGGGACTGAAGAGCTGTTCGTCTTCCAATTGCCCAGCAACTCCTTAGGACAGCACTGACTCCTTTAATAAACACACGCCCCAGTAATGAGCAGTTGATTGCTTGGTAAATGTAATATTCAGCTGGGACTTCCAGAAATGGCTGAGGTGAGGATATTGGTTTACCAACACTTTCATAAAATCCCATCCCAAATGTTTATATGCATACTATTTATCTTTCAAATTACACTGTCCCAGAGCATGTAGTTGAATAATTTAAAAGAAAACTTATCAAAGATCCTTCTTTGAAAATGGCACCCATTTAAAACGAATGAATTTTTAAGGACTGGAAAAAAATTCTTCATAGCTATGCTATTCTGAGCTCTGGCAATTTATTTCATTGAGAGCTGTTCAGAAGTAGTTTCAAATATTTGGATTGCCTTTGACATTGGCCTTTAAATCACTCACTTCCAATAATCTTTGTGATCTCTAGATAATTATGAAAAAGTATAGCTATGTGGGTTACTTAAACCTCTCCATTTAGATTTCAAATAAAGACACATATTATATTGAATTAAAAATCTCTCCAAGCGACTCATGCATGGTTAAAAAAGCTAACACTCATGTAGATTTGGAAAATCAAATTGATGGAGATAACCGTGAGAAACAATTCATCAAATGTTTTTCAAGGCAGTTTTCTAAATCAATCTGTTATAGATCAAACCAGGGATTAGACTCTTGAATGTTATAAAGTGTAATGAGGCAGATTTAATAAATGATCTCGCAGTAAAAGATCAATAAGAAAATAGTGGCCATAATATGGTAGAATTTAGCATTCAGATTGAACAGGACAAACTTGGGTTGAAAACAGTTATGCTAAACCTAAAAAAGGAAAATTACAAAGGAAGATGGCAACCATAGTTGGAGTTAACTGGGAAAGGCGGTTAGCCGAAAAGGTGGTTGAGGACTAATAGCAGGCATTTAAGAAAATAGTTCATGACTCACAAGGAAGATATATCCCAGGAAGAAAGAATGGGAATAAACCAAACATGGTTAACCAATGAAGTTAAAGTAAACATCAAAGTAAATACCAATCCACTGGAAAAAAAAATACAATGTTGCAACCATTAGTGAAGAGCCAAGGGATTAGAGAAGTTTCATATAGCTGAAAAAGATGACCAAAAATAAATAAGTAGGTGAAATAAACTTTGAGGGTAAACTAGCAAGTGGTATCAAAATAGACAGCAAGAATTTTTAAAAAATATGTTAAAAGGAAGAGACAAGTCAAAGTGAGCACGGGTACCTTAGCGAATGAGGCTGTGGAAATAATAATGGGGAATGAGGAAATGTCAGGGGAGTTGAATAGATACTTTAGATCAGTCTTCATGGCAGAAGACATGAATAGCTTTCAAAAATACTAAATAATCAAAGGTCAAAAGTGGAGAGAGGAAATAAACATAATTATTATCCCTACATGAAAACTACTAAAGTAATTAATGGGACTAAACGCAAAGTTCCCTAGACCTGATGGGTCGTATCCTAGGATATAAAAGGAAGTAGGGACAGAGATAATGGATGCACAGGGCGGAATCTTCCAAGATTCTGGAAAAGTCTTGGAGGATTGAAAAAAGATCCTGTTACATCCCTATTGAAAAAGACAGCGAGGCCCAATCAGGTAACTATAGGCCAGTTAGCTTAACATCAGTCATTTGCAAATTGTTAGCATCTATTATAAAAGATGTAGTAGCAGAGCTTTGAGAAATACATTATAAAATCAAACAGAGTCAGCATGGCTTCATGAAGGGGAGGTCATGCCTGACAAATTTATTTGTTTACTTTCAGGATGTAACAAACAGGTTAGATAAAGGGGAACCAGTCGATGTAAAATATTAGGAATTCCAAGAGGGATTCAATAAGGCATTACATGAAGGATATTTAGTGAGATGAGAGTCCGTGCTATCGAGGGCAGTACGTTAACATAGAGAGAAAATTGGTTAACTAATAGAAGACAGAAAGTTGGGATACGGGAGTCATTTTTAGGATGGCAGCCTGAACTAGTGGAGTGTCACAGGGATCAATACCACAATTATTTACCATAAGCAAAAATAACTTGGATAAGGGAATGTATTGTAGCTAGGTTTATAGGTAGCTCGAAAATAGATGGTATAGCAAGTGGTGAAGATGACACAAAGAGTCTCCAGAGGGATATAGACAGTTTAAATAAATTGGAAAGAAATATTGGCAGATGGAATATATTGGGGTTCAGAAAAATAGAGGAGTTGGATATTATTTAAGTGGAGAAAAACTGCTAAAGTTGCCAAAGAGAGATTGGGGGTCCTCATGCTTAAATCACAAAAAGCTAAATTACAAAGTCAGCATATAATAGTGTTAGCAAAATGGATTGTTGATCTTTATTTCAAAGGGAATAGATTATAAAAATAGAGAAATTTTACGAAAGCTATATAGGCACTAGTTAAAAAACATTTAGAATACTGCAAACAACTTTGGACCCCTTATCTAAAGGAAGACATATTGGTTTTGGAGGCAGTCCAGAGAAGGTTCACCAGGTTGATCCCAGATTTGAGGGTATTGCCTTAAGAGGAGAGGTTGAGTATGTTGGGCCTATAATCATTGGAGTCTAACAGAATAAGATTTTAAGCAAACTTAACATGATAGACGCAGACAGGTCGTTTCCTCTTGTGGAAGAATTTAGGACCAGAGTTCATAATCCCAAAATAAAGGGTTTCCCATTTAAGACAGGGATGATGAATTTTTTTTCTCTTGGAGGGTGGTGAATCTGTAGAATTCTTTAGTGCAGAACACTGTCATTTTGGGTTGTTAGGTGTATTTAAGGCTGAGATGGACAGATTTCAATCAATAAAGAAATGAAAGGTTATGGGGAGAAGACAGGAAAGTGGAGTTAAGGGTTATCAGATAACAATGATCTTACTGAATAGCAGAGAAGACTTGAAGGGGTGGATAGTCTACTTCTGCCCCCATGCCTTATTGATTTGATTATTTTTAGCCTTTAGATTTACATGAGTCTCCATTGAAATTATTGATTCTTTTCTTTCCTTATTCTTTCATAAGATATGGGCATTGTTGCCTTTGCCATTCATGAACTGTTCTTACCAATGACTTGCTGGATCATTTCAGAGGGCAGTTAAGAATATACCACATTGCAATGGGTCTGTCATCACAAATAGGCCAGATCAGGTAATGGCAGCAAGTTTCCTTCCCTTAAGGGCACTGGGGAATCATTTGGAATTTTTCAACAACCAATAATGTTTTCACTCTCACCCTTACTGTGTCTAGCTTTTCATATTCCACATTTGTTATTACATTTAAGCAGCTACCCTAGTGTGATTTGAACCCATGACACCAGGGCTCAAGGTTACTAGTCTATGACAGTACAACTATGCTACTATCTCCCCAAACCTGCTGTTAAGTTCCCATCTATCACTCCCTTTCAGCTACTGCATCATCATTGCCAACATACTTCATACAAGGAAACCAGCATTACTTTGTTAAACTGGAAAAAACAGAAACATATTAAACATGTATGTTTCACCAAGTCAGATCACCGCAAATTGAACTCCAAGTAATCTAAAAAATGTTAAATATTCTTGAAAGCATAGCAACTCATTTATAAATACTCTTAAAATATAAAAAGACTTACGTAAACTGTCGTCAGATCATAGTGTTATTGCCGATAGGTGTATGCACAAAACTCAGAATTGGGATAAATTTGCATGCTTTGCTGTTTTTAAGTAGATACACACTTGCAACATAATCAATACTAACCTATAAACAGTATTCCCTCATGTCAGATTTGATTAATAAACTGACTTTAATGATATGTTGAACTTGAGGGAAGTGCTTGATGAATGACTCAGGAGAAATTTCTGCAAGAGTTTGTTGATTGTTGCTGATTATATGACACAGTCACTGCTGATAAATTATTCCGATATGCAGAGTGTAGCTGATCATCACAAAAACACGCTTGAGTATACGTCCATTGCTAATGCCTACAGGTGCTTAAGGGAAAATAAGGGAGTCTGAGAAAATAAAAGTCAGAAATATAGCATTTAATGCATTGGTGATGCTTTGGTGTTCAACATTTCAGCCACTGTTAGCCTCACAAAACTGAACATGTATTATCAGCAATGATAGGTTCTCACCTCACCCCTGTTCCATTAGTGCTATTCAAAAGGGCTGTGAATGAGTTTCTGCCTGATTATTGGTATAAACCTACTATTGTTTTATGCCTTACTTAATTGTTTCAAGGTTCAAACGATTACAGCAAATGGTGACAGATGTTGAAGATATTTTACTGATATCAAAGTTTTTGTACAAACTGATTGCTCCAAGAATTATTACGTTATGAGGCCTCCTGTCAGAATATAGCATGACACAATGAATGGACTGAAGTTGGTGTTCCATTGTTCTGTGTTTGATTATGTGATTTACTTTTGATTCTTCATTCGTTAAGCCATGTAATCTTATGAAGAAGTAAACTAAGCTATAGTTGGAGGTCTGAGTTGAAGCTTGGAGTAGACTATGTAGAAAATCTGTGCTTAAGACACTTGGGCAGAGATTCTTGGTTGGTGGACTTTCATATTCTGAACAGTCAGCATTGATACCAAGTATTCCACAACCATTTTATGATTGTAATTTGGCTGGAGATGGTGACTTCTGTTCTTTACTTGAACAGAAGCCCATCTCAGCAAGCTTGTGGTCAATTTGATTACACTAGCAGCACCAATTGCAGCAATGGACAGGACTGGGTCTACAAACAGTTTCCAGATTCAAAGTTCCAGATTCCAAAACCAGATAAGTTTCATGGCCTCATGGAAGAGTGGAGAGTACAGGCCTGGGGAGGTGGGGGGAGAAGGGTGAAAGTCCTGATCTAGAGGGCGGGGAAGGATCAGCTGTGGGTGAAAGACATTTAGGAGTGTGCCTGGTACAGAAAGGAGAGCAGTGAGGCAGCCAAACTATCCTGCTTCTTGCTGTTGGCCCAAGCTATGTGATTTCCTTCACCTCTCTACATGATCACCTCTACTGGGCCTTAAAATTGAGATCAGGTGGGAAACAGGAATTAAGTGGTTATTTATTTCCAATTTCAGAAGCAACAAGCATAATAAGGCCAGTTTAAGTTTTGCCCTTCTTTCATAAAAGTTTCAGCAGCTAAGGTCAGGTATAAGGGTGGTAGGTAGACCATCCAGAGGATTTTACCTCCTCCAGCCCCATACTGGCAATCACGCTGGCTGGTGACCATTAAATCCTGCCCATTGAAAATCCACATATTTCTGCAAGGATCTGGGATATAAAATATACAACACAAAGCAGAATTTGACTAGCTGCTAGAACAGAGAGGAAGCCAATCAGCATGAGTTCAAACCTATGGAGTATTCAGGGAAAAGTTTTACTCCATGAAGTTCAGTGAGGAACCCACATTGAGATGTCATTTCTTCAGTAAGAATCTCTTCACTGAAATCTGACATCTCTCACTTACTAAACTGTAACCTCAACACAACGCAAGAACAACATTGTCAGAGGTCAGTTACAAATGCATAGCTATAGTATTGTAGGAATCTGGAAAGGAGTCTAGTTTTTAAAATGGACACAAAGGATGTAATCTTATAGGTGGCTGAACAATGCGGACCATTGGGAAAAATTTGCCAGAGACAGGTGAGAAATCCAGTGAGGCCTTTCTCGATATTGGAAGCAACGTGTTGCATTTTTAACTAAGTTCTGGGCATCGAGACAAGATTCTCACTTGGCAGCCACAAGTGGCCTATTAAGGAGGATTATTACTTGTTAACAATGTATCAATTTTAGATCTTGCTCCATTTATATGCAACTTTCTAACCGACCATCTGCATGAACAAACTAGACATTAAGAATTTTTGACATGGAACTCAGAACAGGTACCTGGTAAGAGAGATAGTAGGAACTGCCGATGCTGGAGAATCTGAGATAACAAGGTGTAGAGCTTAACAAGCATGGGGCTGGATGAACACAGCAGGTCAAGCAGCATCGTAGGAGCAGGAAAACTTGACGTTTCGGGCCTAAACCCTTCATCAGAAAAGAGCTTTCCTGTAGAGCTTTCCTGCTCCTTTGATGCTGCTTGGCCTGCTGTGTTCATCCAGCTCTACATCTTGTTATCTCAGGTACCTGGTAAACCTAGTTTACCACCTGCTCCCGAAGGACCTCCACGTTGGACACCAGGCATCAATATCTTAGGGCGGGCTCCTTGGGCACCAGCCAAATGTACCATTCTCCAAAAAGAGAGGGAGATGAGAGAGCAGCAAGCTACAGGCCAATTAACTTCACGTCTGTCAGAGGGAAAATATTAGAAATTATTGTTAAAGATGTCATAGCAGGGTACTTGGATAAATTCAAGGTAATCAGGTAGAGTCAACATGGTTTTGTGAAAGGGAAATCATGTTTGCCTAATCTATGAGGGGTAACATGGATACAGAGAAATCAGTGCATGTACTATACATAGATTTCCAGAAGACATTTGATATGGTGCAACATCAAAGGTTATTGTGGAGAATAAAAGCTCATGCTACAGCTTAGCATACTGATATGGATAGAAGACTGGCTAGATATCAATAAGTAAAGGGGAGACATAAATAAATCTTTTCAGGTCAGTGATGGTTGCCATTGATGGGATGATAGCCAAAATTGCTGACAGCACACAGAAAGGTAGGAAGATAAGTTTTGAATAAGACATAAGGAGGCTACAAAAAGATACAGATAGATTAAATAAGAGAGCAAAGTTGTGTCAAATGAAGTGTAACGCGGAAAACTGTGAAATTGTCCATTTTGACAGAAGGGCTTAAATAAAGATATATTTTCCAAATCGTGAAAGATTATGAAGCTCTGAGATACAGAGGAATGTGGGTGTCTTTGTGCATGAATGTGGCCTATTTGTGTGAAAGGTTAGTATGCAGGTACAACAAGTCATTAGGAAAGCTAAAAGAATGTTATCAGTTATCATTTGCCACACGGGTAATTGAATATGAAAGTAGGGAGGTTAGTTATAAAAGGCATTGCTGAGGCTGCATCTGGAACACAGTGCATGGTATTGTTCACCTTGATGGAGGATATAAATACATTGGAGGCAATTCAGAATCAGTTACTCAACTAAAACCTGAAACCTCCCAGAGGAATGCTATCTAAATTCAGTTAGCTGGGTGGCTGGTTTGCAACACATAGTGACAGCAATTGTGTGGGTTTAATTCCTGTTCTGGCTAAGGTTATTGTAATGGTCCCACCTTCTCAACCTTGTCTGAGGTATATTAGCTCTAAGGTGAAACTCACCACTACATATTTTTCTCTTATGAGAGGGTGGGATAATAGTGAGTCTGCCTTTGCC
The DNA here is from genome assembly GCA_024137785.1 of Ginglymostoma cirratum. Taxonomy (NCBI): domain Eukaryota; kingdom Metazoa; phylum Chordata; class Chondrichthyes; order Orectolobiformes; family Ginglymostomatidae; genus Ginglymostoma; species Ginglymostoma cirratum. The sequence continues at coordinate 45,033,742 of JAHRHZ010000266.1, forward strand.
TGGTATCTGCAGGTTGTCTTATGAGGAAAGGTTGAACAGGCAAGCCTTAAAGTCTTTAAAGACTTTAGAGGAGTGAGAGGTGATTTACTTGAAACATATAAGATTCCAAAGGACTTTGACAGGGTAAATGCAGAGAACATGTTCCTCCCTGTGGGAAATTCTGGAACTAGAAGCTACATTTTAATGATTAGGGCTACCATTTTAAAACAGAGAGAAAACAAAAAACATTCTTAGAAGATCGAGTGTCTTTGGAACTCACTTCTTGAAAAGATAGAGCAGCAGGGGCTTTGAATATTTGTAAGGCAGGGCTGAACAGATACTTGTTAAGAGAGGATGTGAGCAGTTTGGATCAGAAATTGGCTAGCTGTAAGAAGACAGAGGGTGGTGGTTGATGGGAAATGTTCATCCTGGAGTTCAGTTACTAGTGGTGTACCGCAAGGATCTGTTTTGGGGCCACTGCTGTTTGTCATTTTTATAAATGACCTGGATGAGGGTGTAGAAGGATGGGTTAGTAAATTTGCGGATGACACTAAAGTCAGTGGAGTTGTGGATAGTGTGGAAGGATGTTGCAGGTTACAGAGGGACATAGATAAGCTGCAGAGCTGGGCTGAGAGGTGGCAAATGGAGTCTAATGTGGAAAAGTGTGAGGTGATTCACTTTGGAAGGAATAACAGGAATACAGAGTACAGGGCTAATGGTAGGATTCTTGGTAATGTGGATGAGCAGAGAGATCTCGGTGTCCATGTGCATAGATCCCTGAAAGTTGTCACCCAGGTTGACAGGGTTGTTAGGAAGGCGTACGGTGTGTTAGGTTTTATTGATAGAGGGATTGAGTTTCGCAGCCGTGAGGTCATGTTGCAGCTGTACAAAACTCTGGTGCGGCCGCACTTGGAGTATTGCGTACAGTTCTGGTCACCGTATTATAGGAAGGATGTGGAAGCATTGGAAAGGGTGCAGAGGAGATTTACCAGGATGTTGCCTGATATGGAGGGAAAGTCTTATGAGTAAAGGCTGAGGGACTTGAGGCTGTTTTCGTTAGAGAGAAGAAGGTTAAGAGATGACTTAATAGAGACATACAAGATGATCAGGGCGATTAGATAGGGTGGACAGTGAGAGCCTTTTTCCTCGGATGGTGATGGCTAGCATGAGGGGACATAGCTTTAAATTGAAGGGTGATAGATATAGGACAGATGTCAGAGGTAGGTTCTTTACTCAGAGAGTAGTAAAGGCGTGGAATGCCCTGCCTGCAACAGTAGCAGACTCGCCAACTGTAAGGGCATTTAAATAGTCATTGGATAAACATATGGAATAGTGTAGGTTAGATGGGCTTCAGATTGGTTTCACAGGTCGGTGCAACATCGAGGGCCGAAGGGCCTGTACTGCGCTGTAATGTTCTATGTTCTATGTAGGTGGGAAGTGCAGATTTGAGATCACAACGAGATCAACCATGATCTTACTGAAACACAGAACTTGCTTGAGATGCTGAATGACTGATTCCTGTACCTGATTTGCATGTTTGCACATTAGTTGATAAATTTAAAATGTTTTACTCACACTTACTTACTGGGGTAGTACGGTGGCTCAGTAGTTAGCATTGCTGTCTCACAGTGCCTGGGACCCAGGTTTGATTCCAGCCTCGGGTGACTGTCTGTTTGGAGTTTGCATGTTCTCCCCATTGTGTGTGTGCATTTCCACCAAGTGCTCCAGTTTCCTCCTGCAGTCCAAAAATGTACAGGTTAGGTGTACTGGCCAAGCTAAATTGCCAATAGTGTGCAGGGATGTGCAGACTAGATGAATTAGCCATGGGAAATGCAGGGATAGATAGAGGTGGGTCTGAGTGGGATGGTCAGTGTTGACTTGCTGGGCTGCTTCCACTCTGTAGAGATTCTATTAGACACAACTTTCAACAACATCTCCAAAGTAGGAGCTGGGAGATACTAGTTTCAGCTTGTAGAACTGTTGTTTAAAAATGCTAATAAGGTCCTCCAATGAATGAGAAATAAGTATAGATTATTCTTTCTTGCTAATGATAAGCAGGTTCAGAGAGTAAATGGATTTGCAAGAATGAGAGGTTTTTCCATGGGCAGGTTCTATTGACATCATATTGTGTTTCCATCAAATCAGTGGAGCTGCAGCATATTATCTGAAAATTCCATCCAAACATCATGAACTAAATGCAGAATAAATCTGTCCAACTTGAGAAGTTAAATCATTCAATCGAGTAAAACATGACTGGTGAGAATAACAGCTAATCAGCTTCAAGGTTAATATTGTTTCTTAATTTTGCATAGAATTGGACTTTAAGGTCTGATAACACATGTTGAATTGTGCTGCATGTCAAGTCCGTCATGGGGCAGAATAATGGAATGTGGTGTTAAAGGGTTCACTAAACTGAGCACGTGCGTGATGAGCTATGTCAGGATGATATCCGAACAGATGCAACAGGGACCTAGCTGTGTGGTGTTAGAGGTCTGGAGATGTTTCTCTTACTGTAAGGTTGCACTGAATAAAGGTTTTCATTGCTCACTGACTTGAGTGTGGACTATCTTTATTAATGTCAACCCAGAAATGATCTTACTACGGGAAGCATCAAGATTTGATTTCCCTCAACACCCAGCAGGAGAGTGGCCATAAGAAACACATCATAGAAGTTAATACCTGGTATTCTGGAAAAAGTCATGGTGTTTTCATTCTGTTGCAGTTCATTATTCCAGTTGTATGCTTGCCATCACAACAAACCAAAGAGTTGTGAGGGGTTAACAATTATTAACTGCTGATGATATTACCCATGACTCTGGTTCACATTGAGTTACTGGTGGAAACTCCCTTTTGGTTATTTTCTAATTCTGCTCCTCCTCCTCTTACAGGATGTTGATCAATTAGTGATGGTACAACTAGAAGTTTTCTGCACGTAAGCTGCAGGAAGTTCAGATTAATTGCTCCAGGCCCTCCAATTATGGATTCAATTTCTGAAAGAGCAGTAACAGAGGGAGGTATAGAACCTGTGATTGAAGGAGTTGCATCCACAAGCGTGACAGAGCCAGAAATTGTCTCTCTTGCACTTGCTGCTCCTTTAATCACTTCACTGCAGTTATATCCTGCCCTCACTGAGAGAGAGAAATTGCAATGTTGTTAAGATTCATACTAACACTTAAGTCTAAAAATATTTTCTAAATGGTGGATGTCCATGAGACTAAATGTCAAAAAAAAAAACAAAATGGCAGGAATTTATCAATACTGACAAATTTACTTAGAGAAAATGACCCTTCAGTAGCTCGCGAATTGAGACCATTTCAAATGCAATCACAGGGGAGGTGGAATTTTGAGCTTGGGCAGATTTGCTTTATAAGTGGAGGGGAAGAGGCTCCATTCAGCCAAGGGGTCTCAGCCCATTATAGAAAAAAAATCTAATTTTTCAAGTTTCTTTCGTATTCCAAGTTTCAGCTAATCTCCAGAATGTGAAAAGCTTTCATTTTCCATTTCTCCAACTTGAAATTTGCTTTTACTTATCAAGCTCAGTAATTACAGCTATAGCAATTCAGAATGTAGCCCACAGTTGCCAGGACCAATCGTTCTGGCTCTCCACACCAACACTGTGCACTCCTGCACTCCACCAAGCCACCAATTATCTAGGAAATCTATTCACAACTCAGTTCATCTCCAAGAAAATACCAGAAAGTTTCCACTTCCCTTTGAGGCAGGTTTGCAACCTTGAAACAAACCTGCATCTGCAATTCTACCTCCAATGTGATAAAGCAGCCAAAAGTGTAGGATAACAAAATTCATCTAAATTACGATGGTGCAATGGATCACATGACTCTGATATCAGTAGGTGGAAAAATCACCAGATTAGAATTAACATGTGAAATGAGAGAACTTCAACAGTACAGTAGAACTGTGTTTAAGAACCTACCATGTGTAGATATAAATAAAAATTATTACAGTACAGAAGACATTCAAGAGTCTTGCTAGCGACAAGGAATAAAAAGCCTCAGGGACAGTGCATGTGCAGAGGCCCATGGCCTCAGATACTTCAGATTGATGTCTCAAAGTACTGGTAGTCTTATTGGTCCAATATAAAGCATGGTGGTAGCTTTGGGAAAGAACACCCAGAACCATGATCTGACGCTAAAACTGAGTCCAAGGGACATACTTAAAAGGGAAGTCTTCAAAGCCAGGACAAGACCTTGGAGGACTTTAAAAGTACAATGCAGAAAAAAATGAAAATAACTTTGAAGGCAGGGAAAAGACTCCAGAAGACTTCAATTTCACGACTACAGAGTTGGGAGACAATGAAGGGCAGTGACAAGATAATCAAAAGATACTCAAAACACTTCAATGCTTAGCCGTAAACTAGCAATATTCACGAAAGTAAAAACACAGATTAGAACACTTCAACAATGAGGAGAAAATACCGAAGTACTCATCAGATTAGTTAGAATGAAAGCCCATAGGAATGGCAGCTACATTTGACACCTTGGCCATTACCTCAACCATTTAATAATGTAGAAGATCAGAAGTGGGAGTTCTAGAAGCTGCAGTTTCTGCACCATACACAGCATCAGGCTTACACATAAAGGAGCAGCAACATCAAGTCAGCAGATTTTTATTTGTTGTGGGTCCAGTGATTGTCAATGTTTTCTTAAGATAAAAACATGAAAGAAAGTACAATATGTATATGCATTGATTAAAACACTTCAGGTCTAAAAAGAAATTTAATGGTAGAACCAGTGAGGCTTAATCTGAGATTGCGACATTTGGGGAAAATCAATAGAGGTATTTTTAATGGATTTAAAGGCCTTGAGGGATTAAATAATTAGAAACTGTACAGTAGCTGGAGTGAGGGATGTGAAATTGCTGCATGTTCTTCAATGCAATGTGATTTTCACATTGAAACAGGCAATCTAATTCATGATGTATGCAGAAATCAGGGCCCAAAATTGATCAGTACACCAAGAAAAAATAGGAATTCTTCTGAAACAGTTAACTATGTAATGAAATCATAGCACAAGAACCAACACAGTGGTGTTCAAGGCTAGCGTCAGGTTCCCAAGATAAATGGAGAACTATGGTTATGGATATCACTGAATTAAAATCAAAGGAGTTGCAAGGAAATTTATCCTATTCCATCTTTGTGGTCCATTTTGAACTCAAATTTCATTCTCATGAAGTAGTCTTTGAACATTTTCCATCCCAATGGAACTACTATTGCTTCATTCACTATTGTTCCACACCTGTGTTCAACCTTCATTAAAACCTTTGATGTAAAATAGACCGTTTTCATATTTTAACACTTTACATTTGAACAAGATCTGCTCCTTAGTCCTGTGCTTAATGCAGCTGTGGCTATACAATGAATAAGCTTTTATTGTAAAACACTAAAATGTCAGTAGAACATAAGTTCTCTTTAACCTTTTGAAAAGCTGCAGTCTGTTCCTGACTCCAATAGCATTCCTTTCTGAAGAAAAGTCTCAGACTTTCAATACTAATTCTGTTTTCTCTCCATAGATGCTGCCAGTCCTACTGAGACTTTCAAGCACTTTGTTTTTATTTCCAATACCATTTCCAAAACACTGTTATGGATTAGTTCAGACTGGATGAGTTAGGAATTCACTTTCCAATTTGATTCACCATGCCCGAGAACTGCTGTTCACCTTCTAAGCACTTTAGTGCTCAAAATTCACTGACAGCTCTTGCCTTTCTTTGATCCACCACAAAGTCTTGTTCTTGCATGGTATGTCCTAAAAATGTACTCACCATTCTAGAGAATTGATATTTCTCAGTTAGTGTAGTGGCTTTAACATAGAACATAGAACATTACAGTGCAGTACAGGCCCTTCGGCCTTCGATGTTGCGCCGATCTGTGAAACCAACCTGAAGCCCATCTAACCTGCATTATTCCATTATCATCCATATGTTTATCCAAGGACAACTTAAATGCCCTTAAAGTTGGCGAGTCTCCGACTGCTGCAGGCAAGGCCTTCCATGCCCTTACTACTCTCTGAGTAAAGAATCTACCTCTGACATCTGTCCTATATCTATCACCCCTTAATTTAAAGCTATGTCCCCTCGTGCTAGCCGTCACCATCCGAGGAAAAAGGCTCTCACTGTCCACCCTATCCAATCCTCTGATCATCTTGTTACATATTTGATTCAGAAGTGAGACCGAATGTGATTATCATCAAATGGGGGCAGTCATACACATACTATATCAGATTGCTGGATGGTTGGTTTGCGAAGTAGTGTGATGCCAAGAGCATGGGTTAATTCCCCAATTGGCTGAGAGTACCATGAAACATTCTCCTTCTCAACGTCTCCCCTCACCTGAAGTATGGTGGCCCTCAGGTTAAATCACCACCAGTCATCTGTCTCTAATGAGAGAGCAGCCCTATGACCTGGTAAGACTATGGTGTATAGAGTGGTACATTTATTCTAGAAATGGCACAATATCATTGCTCTAGTGCTGAATTCAAGCAAACCAGATCAACTTGTCCAGTTAGTGCTCCAGGTCATCTCATAGACTCATAAAATTCCTACAGTATAGAGGAGGCCATTCAACCCATCAAATCTGCACTGACCCTCTGAAGGCAACCCCCCTAGACCCGATCCCCACCACACCCCCCACACCATCCCTGTAAGCCCACATTTATTATTGCTAATCCACCTAGCCTGCACATCCCGGGACTGATCAATGAAATTCCTCCAAATTATGATGATGCAAATGATCACATGCCTCAGACATCAGTGGGAGAAAAGATATCAATGATCATGTGAAGAAAGAAGTGTTAGATATGACATTGGAGAACTGTATTTGAGAGCCTTCTATGCACAGCTATAGATAAAGAAGATTAATAATAAGGTGTTGAAGAGCTTTACTTAGAGATAAGGAGCAATCAGCCTCAGGGACAGTACAAGTGAAGACACCCTGAGCGCAAAATATTCTAGCCAGTATCTCAATGTGCAGGTAGCTGTATTGACTTAAAGCACAAAACTTTGAACAGTCTGGTTCAGACACTTGCCAGAGAGAGAAGGAGTCAACAGATAAGAAATGGAATTTGTTGTGGTAACCAAAAATAATAGTTTTAATTGTCTCAAAATTTAATTGGGAAGAGCCTCTATTCAACCTGATTGGATATCAGACGAGAAGTCTGAAAGTTTAGTGGTACTGGAGTAGTTAAGAGAGGTTGTGGTAGGGTAGAGCTGGGTTGTGTTAGTATACATGTGTAAATTGGCACTGCCTTCTCAGATTACATCACTAATGGGCAGCAGGTAGGTAGGCACTAGGGACTCAAAGATAGATCCTTGGGGGGCACCAGAGGGAATGGCATGAATGTGGGGAGATTTGCTATTACACGCCACAATTGGATTTGAATATACTGCAACAACAGGATCCTTCCCCTCCAACATCAAGTTCCTCTACATCCCATAAAACATGTTCTGTATCTTGGCACCAAGTAGGTAAACAGCTGTTGGTACTCAACAAAAACAGAAGTTGCTGGAAAAGCTCAGCAGGTCTGGCAGCAGCTGTGAAGAAAAGGTCAGAGTTAACGTTTTGTGTCCGGTGACCCTTCCTCAGAACTGATGGTAGCTGGGAAAATGTTGGTTCACGTGCAGAAAATCGGGAGGGGAATGGTGAAGGAAGCAAACAATAGGATAGAGCCCAACGAGCAGTTGGATAGACAAAGGAATTGATAAGGATCCGGCTATGAGTGTGTATAGTTGTTAATGGGGACCGTTAGTGACTAACAATAGGTAGTGTGTAATGGTAGGCTATGTGATAAGCTATTAGCTGTTGGTACTCCCTGTTTTTGTTGTGGAGAACCATGCGTACTTCCCTTACTATGCTCTACCTTATTGCTACAGTATTTCTCTTCTGACCGTGCCCCCCCTCCCCAACTTCCATGGCGCTGTATACCATGTTTTGTTTATCCTCTCAGCATCTGTGACCTTATCCACACTGGGAGAATGAACCTTTTACCCATTAGATAATGGCAATGGCTGAATCTGCTCCAAAGCTGAATTCTGGATTTCAATATCTGGCCCATTTGTAGTCACACCCCCATATTCCTGAATATGGACCAAATTTGATGTAGTTAATCAAAGGATGTGACTGGCCCCTGAAACATAGTGTCCAGTTACCTCTACTTCTCCCTGACATGTCCTGTGTCTGCAGCTCAGGCTCCACCTTATCACCTCTGAGCTGAAGTTACTTGAATAGCCCACACGTGCTGCAGATATAATCACCATGGATCGCACCAATGCCCACCAGACTCCAGACGCAACATGTCAACTGCCCAGCCTTCTCTATCCTATTTAGTTAATTAATTTACTTTGATGTTAAGTATTTTAAAGGTTAATTTCCTAACTGTATTCTTCAGCTCTGTAAACCACTTGGCCAATAAAAAGAAAATGGAAGAAATAGCCATTAATCACCTACTGGTTTTCCTGCAGTGTCACTCTTTGACTCTGATAATTAGACAGATTGATGTGGATCTCTGCCTCCAATTTTTATGTCTTGTTACTTCTAACAGAGCTCCACTGTGTCAGTCTGCTTCACAGAAATGCTGACCTGCTGAACACTCCCAGTCACAAGCTACACCATGCAGTACTGGAACAGGCCATTCAGCTGTGTCACTCTAGGAGATGTTTATGCTCTGCTGGATCCATTTTTTCAATTTGCTCATCTAAATCTACCAATTAAACCATCTATTTCCTTCTCCCTCAATTGATAGTCTAACTTCCCCTTTTCTTGCATTTTGTACTAATCTCTTCAACCACTCCTTGTGGTAGCGAGCTCCAAGCTATCACCATTCTTCCTGAGATAGTACAAACTGCAGATGCTGGAGAATCTGAGATAACAAGGTGTGGAGCTGGACGAACACAGCAGGCTAAGCAGCATCAGAGGAGCAGGATGGCTGATGTTTTGGGCCTCGACACTTCTTCAGAAAAATTTTTTCCTCTGGATTTCCTATTTGATTTCTTGGTGATTATACTCATGACCTGTAGTTATACTTTTCACACAAGATAACATTTTCCTTTTGTACATATTTTGCCAGCTCTTTTCACAATAAATCCTGAATGTATTTCATGCGTGTCTAATGGGTGATATTGGGTAAGTGCCCAAACTTCAGACCTTTAACCGCTGAGTTTACTGATAAGGTTCTTTTGTTGTCTTAGAGCCTTTGAAAGAGCATAAGAATTTGAAATAACATCTGATAAAATTTTGTCTTTAGCAGTGCTTATGTGTACTCTGGCAGTTGCTGCCAAACAATTTCATTTTAAGAATAAGCACTGTTAACTTTACTCTTACTGTTAATGCAAAATCCAGGCCAGTAAGAACACCATTTAGATTTTCTACTACCAGCAGTGACAAATTGAGAGTGTATTTATCTAACAGTGTTTCAAATTTCCTAACCTTGGCAACGATAAAATTGAATAACATTTCAGGTTATGGCATTAACATTTGCTGCTCTTCTGAGAAGACTGATGAAAAGTAAATCCTTCCCTATCTGGCATTTGTCTTAGGTGGAGATCAATAGTAAGGGAGCCAGTGCAGTGATGTCTAGTAAACAGCCAGCATATTGCTTCAGGCAGTTATCCACTTTCACATCAATGTGAAGTGCTTTTGTGTGAAAGTAACAGATTAATTTGGGGAAAACAACCAGAAAATGCTAGCCAGATTCAACAGGTCAGCTAGTAGCTGGGAAACAAATGGAGAAGTTGATGTTTTTGGGTGTACCATTTTGCTATTGATGAAAGGGCCACATTCAAAAAAGGTTATCTCTTCTGCTGTCTCCATGCTCACTTTCTGACCAACTGAGTGTTTCTGGCATTTGTATGTTTTTATTTCAGATCTCAAGCACCAGCATCTGTTGATTTTATTTTAGATTGTGACTCTAGGGTACACTAAAGTGACTGACGTGACATGACCTCTAATAAGTTGTCTCATATCACTTAGCTGTGCACATAATGTGGAACAAGGTTAAATGACTAGCCTTGAAATATAGAAATGTTGAAGTGTCCTTGGTCTCTGTGAGTATTGAAAATCTGTTTGCAACAAGTTCAGTACTATTTTTGATACCATATAATGTAAGGTACCACATTGCTGTGAACATCCTCTACTCCATTTGTGGAATATCTCCTCATTCATCCATCATCTGGAATGGTCTTTCAGCCCATTCTCTTAACATCTTTCCACTTTCTTTCAAAGGCTTTTTTAACAATCCCCTTCTTAAGCTAAGTCATTTTCTCTTGCCAATTCCACTTTGAGTTAAACAGAAAAGGTTGGAAATACTCAGGAGCTCTGGAAGCAGCCATGAAGAAGGATTCAGAGTTAATGGGGAGTATTTTACAGTAGCCAATTTGATGAGGGAGGTGGAACAGGACTTGTCTTGTCCACTTGCTTGTGCCCTCACTATTTCATTGTAGTGAATGAGCACTGGCTGGCAGGAAATTCAACCAATGATCTCTGGGAAGGGGGGTCTCATTTGTGCCCAATTAGGTGTACGTCCAGTGTGAGTGAGGGTTAGGTCCTTAAACAGAAGTCAGTCACAGTCACCCATTTAAAGGCACACTGGTATCAGATTAGTGCCAACTTCACTCGAAATCCTGGTTTGGCGACCTGAAGAAAGCAGCATCTATAAGGGACAGTGAAGCAGTGGAGTTATAGTAAGCGAGAATGTGTTTTGCTGAGTCTGTGGTTTTTTGTAGCAGCAGTGTCTATTTAATATTCAGGAACAGGGTCACGTTCCAGCCTTTAACTTTGCGACTCTCCACACAGACAGAAAGACCAGCTGAATATTTCCAACATTTGCTGCTTCAAAGGCCAGCTCATTAGCACTTGCAGATGTCAGGCCAAATGGTGGGACTCAGCCTGAAGAAGGTCCCGTAGTCTGATGGTGATCTTTTCCAAATCTCTTAACTCTAATCCTACCCCCTAAACTTGAACCTATTGTCTGAAATTCATTGTCAGAGGGTGAAGCTCACTCTATTAGATCGTCCACTATCAGGTGTCCCCTCTCTGGAGAATGAGGTTGTGTGGGGCGCAGCAGAACACAATAATTAGGGAGACATGAGCTGGAACATATTGCAGATAGCCAACTGCATGGTTCAACCATCAAAATACCATTTTAAACAGATTGCTCAGTGATGGTCTTGGTAAGTAATATGCTTTTCATTCTATTGCATCTCAACTTTTGTAGGCAGACATTTCAATGGCGTCATGAGCTACCTGTTGTCTCCAAGAAGCCAACCACTGAATGGTTCTAGTGGGCAGAAGATCCATGGAACTGGAGAGTGTCTAATTGTGTCAGTGTTTGTGAGTACTCCTGGGATAGTGGGGACACACTTTCATAACCCTCTGACAATGGTCAAATACCTTTACAATTGACAAACACCACTGGCAGATCCAATCAAACTTTGGTGTCTGAACAGCCAAAGTCTGTCACCATCAGTAGCAGATTCTGCTACAAGCAGTCGTTTTACCACTTACGGATCTTATCTATTCTTTTCCTGCCTTCTCATACCTGGCATTAATCATTATCACCATTTTTTCAATACGACTACTGAAAATAGAGTGGTAATGTCACCTTAACCACTGGAAACTGTGATTTCATTTTACATCTTTTTATTGATGTCATAATTAAGCATGTTGTACACATACATTCTTGTATAAGGTAATGGCTCTGAATAGGTTAATGCGGAAGCTCCACCCATTAGCTCCACTTAACCTGATGACATTACACACAGTCTTTGAGTGGAGACATCGAGTTCTACATTAGCTTTCATAGGGAGAAGATGCCTATCCTCTACCATTAATAAGCAGACAGGCCCCAATCACAGCACAGATAAAGGAAGGTTTATGGCAGGGAAATACCTCAAACAATCCTTATTGTCTGCCACATGCTGGCAGAGGGGGCAGATACAACAAAGTGGCAATCAGGGCAAAAACCACAAATACCACTATTGCAAAGAAGTATTTTGGCCTGTCTTTGCACATTAATATTTACAAGTTTGTTACAACAGGCCCTGAAGATGGCGTACATTTCTCAACGACAGATCAGGAGCAAGGGTGTTCCCATACATGTCTGTCAGTAGAAGGCTGTTTCCTTATCCAGGCTTTTAGATAAGGACATCAGCAGCTGAGCTGTTCCTGGTAATATTTCCATCAATTATTATCTTTAAGAAAGATCAACAATCAGACCAAATGATTTAAAGCCAGTTTATTCACTTTGAGCTAGGCTGTGTTGAAGGTAGAGCATTTGCATGTGATTGCTATACAGTGACCAAAATGGAAACTTATGTGTCAAGGTGCTGGATATGCTCCGGACAATCATGCTCATGTGGATGCTCAGCTATATTTGATCCCTTTGTCTTCTAGCCTTTAGAGGTTATGGGGTCAGAAGGAGTCAAGTTGTTTGACATTATTGCTCATTGCAGATGTCAGGCTCTCCTGACATCAGACAATGTGGAAGGTAGTTGAATGAGTGGACTCAAGCTATACAATATGGAATTACGATAGCACTGTTAGCTTGCACAATCATATTGAAGCCTGACGGTGTGAGGGTCATGGTTCTTATTGGGATTTTGTTGCATAGTTGTCAAGGTTTAATTAAACAGAAGCTCAAGTTTCATTCAGAGACTCTGACATATATGTGAATGGTTTAGATCATGAAGAAAATCTCAAGATGTTTTTGTTGAGGCTATGGTGAGGCCAAGGGTTATGTTGGTCCTTGTTTCAACCATTCGATGGCACTGATTTGAAGTATGTGCTGTTGATTTTCTCTCTGGTTGGGGATGGGCTTTTTTCTTGAGGAAGTGTGATTTCCATATTCAAGGTTCATTTTTTGGAAGATGCTCAGGGAGGTCTGGTTTATGTACTTGATGACATTTCATTGACCTAGGAGATTCTGCAAGGCCCTGAGAGGTTTCCAACGATAGCCCCCTCTTGTAAGGGTGCATGGTCATGTGCCTTCCACGTGTTATCTCCATGACTCTGGACAGGGACATATTTTTAATCAGACAGATAAAATACATCTGAAAAATGCCACGAGCCTTTGTTATGGGTCAGTAAGTAGTTATTTTGTACAGTCTCTTGAAATCCATGTGTGGTCACAAACGGGTCATCAGTCACCTTCTTAGACCTCAGAAGTGACTATGGAACCTGTGTTGGTATCTGAAAATACTGAGGCAACTGTAACTTCCTTAGGAAAAAGGAATCATTGCAAACTCCAGGATAATTCAAGGGTAGCTTAATGGTCACAAACGGGGCTAGGTAAATAAAACGTAGGCCCTGGGGCTGCTCCTGTATCTGTATTCCTTATTTCCCTGCGGCACTCACACCCACCTCACACTATTTACAATTGGGAACAGGGGTCAAAATTCTTTTCCCCCTCAAGGGCTCTTCCTGAGATTTTCTGAGGGACTATTTTTTTGATTTTCTGGTACTAATTTTTCGTTCGCACCAACTCAATTATTGATTGATGCAGTCACACAGTTGGAACACCTATGTTTATGTTGACATGTGAGATACTGGGACTCACACAGAAGCAGAATTAGAAGAATGCCCTCAATAATTATCAACCCTCCATTAAACTTAAAGCAACAACACACAAATGCAAATATTAATTTGGCACAAGGCAACAAGCCTAAGTTATCAATAAATGTTTCTATAAAATAATTGATGTGCTTCTAGGAGCAAAATGTATCACCTGAAACACAAAATGCACACAACTGTGATGTCATAGTAAATGCATATACATTGCATGTGCACAAAGCTGGAAGATTTTAATTAGGCTGTTACTTTTTTTTGTGTCATGACTCGGATTCAAACCAACTACCTTGTTTAGAAAAACTCAGATCTTAATCCTAGGTTTAAATTTAATGACTGACACAGTGTTCATTGCAATAATATCCACTGCATTGCCCAACACCCCAAATAAAGTGGACCTTGAACATATGCAGCCTTAAGCTAGTGATTGCACATTCATTTGCAAATAAATCTTACCTCAGAGATTTCCAGTTTTCCTGATTCCTTTTTGGCTAAGTGTTCCTTTATTAGGTAGCTTATAATTATCCACCTGCTTTAAAGCCTCTATCTCCTTGCACTCCTACCTTGCAGCCTCTGTCCCTCTCTCTTTTCTTGGCAGCCCCCCATCTCCTCCAATCTCCCTGCCCACCTTACAACCTCCCTCTCTCTTTCTCTGCAGCCTATATTTCTCCAGCTTCCAACTCCTTGTTGCCACCTTCCATTTCCCTTCTTGCAAACTCCTTTAAATATTGTCCTATCAACTCCTCCTTCACTCTCTCTGACGACAGTGGCCTTACCCCCTGTCTCTCTACTCCTGACTATTTTAACTTCTCTCTTTCCCTCTTCCTCTTCGCTGCCATCCCCTGAAGTTTCATCTCTCTCTCTCTCTCTCGCTCTCTTTGTCCCTGTCCCTTCATCCTCCCATGTCACCCCACGTCTTCCTGCAGCCTCCTCCCTTCTCCCCCTGCCTGGTTCAGGAACACTTGCTTTTCCAGCTCAACTCCTGATTCTTCACTTGATTTTGTGGTGACCATATGATGATGCACTTTCTAGCTCTCCATATTTGTGGGAAGCCTGCTATTTCCACAAATCCCCCAGCCCTCTGTAACTGTGCCAACATATCCATTGGGAAGTTTACGCTCCCCCACCTGGGCAAGGAGGGCAGTAGTAATGATCTTGACACACTCATACATGGCTGGTAACGCTATTCCGCAGGTTTGTGGCTGACCCCTAGAACAAACCAGCAGTACTCTCAGTGTAACTGCCACTGCAAGGCATGTAAAATTGGCTGGAAAACTGGTACGGGAGCCCCAGAATTTCAAGTTATTGAAAAGGACTGGCAAAGAATCAGGGTTAAATGCATAACTGAATAGTACTCCCTGTGAGTGCTACCTGTTTTTCTAATCAACCTGTTCAGAGATGTTATTACACACCTCTGGAGCAGATGGGACTTGCACCTAGGCCTTCCAGTCCAGAGGCATGGACATTACTACGGTGCCACAAGAGGGTCCTGTTTCTCACCAGAAGCATCTGTTGTTGTGGTACAATATTTACTGTTACATATTTATGCCTTTGACTTATACTGTACCAAGTAATCAATATATTAGTTACTTTCCATAACCACGGACACAATTTGCAAAGTTGATCATTGGTATTGATCATGTAACAATGTGATATTACAATGCTGATGAGCTTAATAGCATATCAAATTTTAACTCACTGGGAATAAGCCTTTTTTTCTGAACATCATGGAAAGCTGCAATCAGAAAGGATAATTACAAATGAGAGACTGAATTCTCCACTCTCCTGCTGTAATGTTGTTGGAGGTTCAGCAAAAAAAAACCTAGAAGACAAAATATACAAACAGGTTTTTTTTTGGTTATTTATATGGGTCCTTTTTCAATTTGCTGGAAAATCATTACAAAAATTCCAGATGGCTGCTTCTACCAAAATCATAAAAGTAAGATTAAAGAGCAAGTTTATTACTTGTAAGGGAAACCAAATAAAAAGCCTTAATGATACATTTACGATGTTAGTTTATACTGTGAATGAACAAGCTCTTAAAATGCTCTCTAAAGTTATGCTACATAAATATAAGAGCTACGTTTATAAATTTGTGTCCCTTGAAGCACTTGAATCAGAAATTTGAGTGCATACCCTCATGTTTTTTTGACAATTTATTTTTACCAAGAGAGCAAGTGTGAAAAATGACCCTTATGGAGAACAAAATCTAATCATGCAGGCAAATATAATAAAAATTAAACTATCATTCAATTTGATTTGATTTAATTTGATTTATTTATTGTTACAGGTATCTTGTTACGAAATACAGAGACAAGTGTTGTATAGTGTAGGATGGAGCTAGACTTGGACATGAGGTACACTGTAGTGAAAGAATAGGGAGTTAATGAGGCACTCAACACAACTTGCGCTGAGCCAAAAAAAAACTTCATAGGCTGAAGCGTATCATTTTTTGTAAAACCCATCTGTTCACTAATCTATCCTAGTTGGGTAGCAGGGAATGGCTGATGACACACTGGATGCTAGCAAAAGAGTGTTTGGGCCTTGTAGGACCAGTTGGGTCAGTAATTCAGGTCCAAATACCATGTTCAAAAACTCTAGGACCACACATACTCAGCTTTATATGCAATCCTGCGATGTACTACATTTTGCCAACAGAGGGAGGTGCAGAAAAGACAATCTGAAAACCATACTTCTTGTGAAAAATGCTATAGGTCAATGTTCCTGATTGTAGGCTCGTATGCATTATTTAATCAGCTATTGACCAAAATAAGTAATTGTAGGTGAGCTGAAAATGATTTTCCCATATATTTCCCCAGGGTGGCACGGTGGCTCAGTGGTTAGCACTGCTGCCTCACATCGCCAGAGACCCGGGATCGATTTCAACTGTGGCCAACTGTTTGCGTCGAGTTTGCACATTCTCCCTGCGTTCTGTGTGGGTTTCCTCCAGGTGCTCCGGTTTCCGCCCACAGTCCAAAAATGTGCAGGCTAGGTGGATTGGCTTTGCTAAATTGCCCATAATACCCAGGGATGTTAAGGTTAGGTGGGTTTGATATGGGAAATACAAGCGTAGGGGAATGGATCTGGGTGGGATGCTCTTCGGAGGGGTGATGTGGACTTGTTGGGCCGAAAGGCCTGTTTCCATACTGTAGGGATTCTATGATATTGTCATGAAGTGTGCTGGAAACCAACCTTCATGATTTCACAAGTCATCACAAATATGAAAATGACCAATTTAATCTCTGGGTGGTTAATGTCTGACACTGACTGTGATCCAAGACAAAAGAAGCTCACATCAGGTTTCACTAGAAAACATGAAAATAAAAACTTGTTTTTCTTTTAACAAACTTGTCCCCTATCATGTGGCAAAATGGATTATTAAATTACCAATATGCAAACTTTAGCTATGCTCTGTTTAATTTCAAATCTACGTTCATTAACACTCAGGGCAGACTGGACAGATCAGACAAACGGTATCTTTTCAACAATATCGTGGGTGGAATCTACAGTCGTAAAGGCTCAAAGTCTGTGGATCAAAGTCCAAACCAAAGGGTGTGGAATGAGGTGACTTTCCCACAGTTTTCTTTTTGCCTTTTGGTGATGCTATCAAGTTGTTATTCACTGCAGTGATTATCGGTTTGGTAGCCAGTCAGTTGGATCTAGGTCTTGGCAAAGTTTTCGAGCATTATTTCTTTCCACTCACAGAGAGAGAGAGAGAGAGCAATCACACTTGTTATCTGGATTTTTGTCTGAATTCCAATTGTTCTTTCTTCTCTCAATTCTGTGACAAACTGTACTTCAACCAATCCACAAGCTATTTCTTGGCAGTTACTTTTTTCTTCCAAAGGTGCTTGAGCTAGCATCTCATGTAAGTATCAAATCCAGTTTCAGCAAAAGAACAGAACAGTTATTTTTTCCTTTATGTTGTAAGATAAAACAACTATTAATCTGAACTTATATTTTCCAGTTTTCAAATCCAAATAAAATAGCAGTCCTCACAATATATGCTGGCAATGAGATAACTTTCCTCTGGGAAGTGTCACACTAAAATATCAATGTAGTGCAGTGCCACATATTCCTTTTTGTTGTTCAGCATCAAACTTAAAAGTCGGGAGAGAAAATTGTTAATAACCATTTCTGTCATGAAGCGTGTTAGAAAGCATTGGTTACCACAATGTAACTAAAGCAATACAGCTTATGTCATTTTAAATGAGAATCTTGACAAACAGCTGTGGTCCTTTATCCTGATCAAATTATTCCTGTATATTACATATTATACACAAATTGTATGGATTTGTGTTCTGTTTATCTAACACCCTCTTTCTATATAAATGCAGGCATAATTATTCTTAAAATTCAGAAAAAATAAGTGCTATATTTT
The DNA here is from genome assembly GCA_024137785.1 of Ginglymostoma cirratum. Taxonomy (NCBI): domain Eukaryota; kingdom Metazoa; phylum Chordata; class Chondrichthyes; order Orectolobiformes; family Ginglymostomatidae; genus Ginglymostoma; species Ginglymostoma cirratum. The sequence continues at coordinate 45,051,672 of JAHRHZ010000266.1, forward strand.
TAGAGATAACAAGCATGGGGCTGGATGAACACAGCAGGTCAAGCAGCATCATAGGAGCAGGAAAACTTGACGTTTCGGGCCTAAACCCTTCATCAGAAAAAAATCTTTTTTCAGAAAAAAATTTTTTCTGATGAAAGGTTTAGGCCCGAAACGTCAAGTTTTCCTGCTCCTATGATGCTGCTTGACCTGCTGTGTTCATCCAGCCCCATGCTTGTTATCTCAGATTCTCCAGCATCTGCAGTACCTTTTATCTCTGCTATATTTTTAGTTTTGTTTTCATCTAGGTACATAAGGTATTTAAAATATGATACTTTGAATGTTATTCTTTCTGTAATGTTTCTATTCCCATTTTTATGAGATTGCTGTCTCTTTACATTCCTCCCTCACTTCAGCCCCTTCTGTTCCAATGCCACAGCTAATTTTCCTCTTGGGAGGCATTTCAATAGTTTTTATTTAAAGAAAAGGAAGTCTAATAAATTGGAATGATCTCAGGAATTCTTTGTCAAAGTCCGCTTTCCACCAGAAATCCCATGAAATTTGAACCACACGACTAATAGAAACATTGGGACCATTAATTGAAGTTTTAAAAATGTAATGGCCTCTTACACATTGTTTAAAGGCCTTCAATTCAATATCAATATTATTCCAAAAAACTCCAAATGTGTATTTTTTTTCCCTTGTTACTTGTTATCTCCCTTTGCTGCTGTATTCATCCACGGCCACACAGTTGCCGGCTTATCACGTTTGGCTGTGAACCAGTTGTTGTTAGGGAAACAAGCTGGGGGATGGGTAGAGTGGGAAGAATTGTCTCGGTTCATTGCACAGAAATGCTTACTTGATTTTACTTGTAAACTGGTCATGCCCAGCCAAATGCTTTTGATATTTCTTCAATTCATTTTTTGATTAGAAAATGGAATGGTTTGTGAGAATTACTATATGTGCTCTGGAAAAATCATTAAAGCATTGTTATGCTTTTTATGGTTGTCAAAAGCAACACCTTATATAAACGGCAATGGAAAAATAGGTGAAGGGCTGCACAGAACCCTTTTTTTCTCTTTCTGGTCTATCTACATTGAGAGGTGGCTGTTAGAAAGAATGAGGCACAATTGTAGTTCATTATTGCCATAATCTCATTCAAAGATTTACTGTTACATAAATGGAAGCGTTATATTGATGGTGTCCTGCAGTCAGCACAGAGTTGAGACTGGTGAGGCTTGAAGACATTTGTGACCATGGTATTACACAGAATAGTATGTTTGGGTAGTATAACTAACTTAAATTTTACCTGTGCTTCTACTTGCAGTTTTATGAGAATTCATTTTATGTATCCCCTTTCTTAATGATATTTCAGACTTGATAATGAGATAAGGGATGCACCGGCACCATGGTAGATCACATGATCAAAGCCTTCACCAGTACAGACACTCCTAATTTAACTCTTTGTGGGCTAATTCTTGCTTTATTACTGACCTGGAAAGGTCTGGAGAATACATGAAGTTTTTTTTTAGTATTGTTTTTAGCATCACTGTGCAACAAGAAATAGGGCACGGGTGTTGTAGTGGTACAGTCACTGGGCCAATAATCCATTAGGCCTATGGCAATTGTCAAAGGCTGTGGGTTCAAATCCCTCCATGGTAGCTGATGGAATTTAAATTTTTAAAGGCAGCATAAAGTAGGGAGTGCAATTCTAACAGGGACATGGGGTATACATCTACAGATCATTGAAGATGGCAGGTTAGGCAGAGAGAGCAGATAATAAAGGATATAGTGTTCTTGACTTTATTAATAGGGGCATAGAGTACAAGAGCAAGATGGTGATGTGAAACATGTACAAAACACTTAGTAGACCTCAGCTGGAGTATTGTCTACAGTTGTGAGTACCACATTATAGGAAAGATATGGATGCATTGGACTGTGTGGAAGTGATTTACAGAATGGGTTCCAGGAATGAGAAACTTCACTTATGAGGGCAGATTGAAGAAGACTGTTTTGTTTGGAGAGAAGAAGACTAAGAGGAAATTTGATAAAAGATTTCAAAATCACGATTCTCTTGGATAGAGTAGGAAGGGAAAAGCTTTTATAACCTGTAAAAGAAATAAAGAATGAGAGGGCATGGATTTAAAGTGATGTTCAAATAAAGTAAGGATAATGTGAGAAAAATATATTTTCACAGATTGAGTAGTTAGAGTATGGAATACACTGCTTGAAAATATGATGGAGTCAGGTTCAATTGAGGAATTCAGAAGGACATTGGATAATTATCTACAAATGGTGTGAAGAGATATGGGATAAAGGCAGCAGATTGGCACTAAGTAATAGATCCAGTGCAGGCATGATGGGCCCAATGGCCTCCTTCTGTGCTGTAGCAATTCTATGATTCTGTGATTCTGTAAAAGCATTGTCCATGATTTCGAGACCATTGAAAATAAAGAATACCCGTGGATGCACTTTGCGAGAGCCATGTTCTTGAAGTTAATAGACAACACTTACTACTCAAATGGTTACAATGTCACAGACTTACATACATAGTCTGATTCTGAGCTTACTGATGTTACTGTCCATTACATACATAGAGGTGTCTGACTGAAGACACTACATTGACCCCATGACACAGACAGTGTGACTGAGGTGAGGCAGATACGTTTACATAGGAACATCACATGTTGTTATATTATGTAAATGCCTTGCTTGGTCTGGAATCTACACCCGTGTACAACATGTATTCTGATACAGGATACTGTTCCAAAGTTTCCTTTGGATTTATGAAGAATTTTTGATGGAATTCCCACCAGAAGTCTGCAGCTATGAAGTCTATGTCACACTGTTTTATCAAGCTGCATCTGGCACACTTATTTTAAAACATGAAGATTACTCACTTGCTGGTAATTCTGCAGAGAGGTATTAATATTCCCCATCCTTCATCCTGATTCTTTCCTCATCAGTGAATATATAAATTTTACTAAAACAATTTCGTCTCTTTTTTGCGTAATATCAGCTCATGTTACAATGATTGTAAACTAGAGATAGACTGTTGACTGCCTGCTTATGTACTGCAATTGGAAGGATTTGTCTCAGTCCTTTACAGATCATTTCTCTCTTAATAGAAGCTACAGGCTTAGTTACGGCTTGTCTTTCAAATGGAAACAACATAATCATAATTCTAGTGCAACACTGGTCAATTCTAAATCATTATCTGAATGAAAAACAAGAAATACAAAGCAAGCCAGGCTGTCCCTGAGAAATTAAATGTCAGCTTATTACATAGACTGCCTAGAAATTTGTGCAGTGACAGACTAATCCTCATGGTACAGATGTCATAATGCAAACTAGCCATTGCACAGCACATCACACCGATGTTGACTTGATTTTTAATTGGTTTTACTGTGACTGGACAATAAATAGGACTCATTAGGTACTTACCTTGATAGCTGACAGAATTACTTATGTTAACTATTTAAGTAATCGTGACGTAATGCTTTATTATTTAAGAGTTAAATAGGTCAAAGTACAGCAGGAATATAGTTGCTGTTTACATGACCTAACAGTCTATTCATCAGGACTTTTAAATTTCACAGTAAGGTTTAAGACAAGCATCTGACCATGCAACCCCTGAACTGTGGTGATTATGAAGGCAGGTAAACAAAGGCCTTCAGTTCAAAGATTAGACAGTGCTGATAAATTGATGCTGTAACTGAGCATAAGGTAGAGAAGAGGAAGAAGGATGAACTATATCTGCACTCAGGGAAGAAGGTCACACAGTCACCTTCACGTCTGGAGTTCAGCTCTTTTTGTCCATTTTTTGGGCCAGATCTATAATGAGGTCAGGAGTTGAGTGATGCTGGAAGAACCCAAACTGAGCTTGGGTGAACAGTTTATTGCTGTGTAAGTGCCTCTTTACATCACTGTCAGAAACACTATTCATCACTTTGCTAATGATGGAGAACAGATTAAGATGCAGGAATTAGTTGGATTTGGTTCATTCTCTGTTTTGTGAACTGGACTTAGCTGGGCAATTTCACACATTGCCAAATAGATGCCTGCGTCATAGTTCTACTGAGATAGCTTGATTAAGAGTGTAGCTTATTCTGGAGCACGTTCAGCACATTAGCTAGGAGCTTATCACAGCCCATAGCCTTTGCAGTGTCCAGTGTGTTCAGCCATTTTTTAATATCACATCAAGTGAATCAAACTGGTTGAAGACTGGTATGTATGATGTTGGAGACCTCAGGAAGAGGCCAAGATGGTTCATAGACTCAGCACTTCTGGCTGAAGATTCTTGCAAAAGCTTCAGCTTTGTCTTTCACATTGATGTTCTGAGCACCCCCATTATTAAGGTTGGGGATATTTGTGGCGTCTCCTCCTCCAGGTGATTTGTTGAATTGGCCATCACCATTCATGATTGGATATGGCAGGACTCCAGGGTTTAGATCTGATCCATTGGTAATGGGATCATTTAGCTCTGTCTCTTGCATTTTGCTTCCACCACTTAGCATGTACATAGCCTCTGATATAGCTTCAGAAGTTTGGAATCTCGTTGTTAGGTATGTCCAGTGTTGCACCTGGCATGCTCTTCTGTACTCCTTCATTGAACAAAGGCTGGTTCCCTTGTTTAATATTGAGAAGAACAGAATAACTATAAGCTCACGGGGTGTGGTTGAATATGTTTCTGCCAAAGCTGCCCTATGATGCCTCATGAATGCCAGGCTTTGACCTGCCTGATCTGTTCTGAATTTATTCCATTTAAAACAATCTTTGTCTACACAAAGGTTGCGCAGTTGTCACTGTTAAAAATACTCTCATGGACAGATGCATCTGCAATAGGTCTTTTGGTTAGGATTGGGATTAATTGATTCATTTAAGACTTGCTACTGAGCCAATTTGGCAGTAGTATCCTTCAGAGATCATCCAGCTCATTTATTATTGGTTTTATGAGTTGTTCCTAGTGAAGTTCCTCGGCCTGACAATATGCTGTCTCCTTGCCACACTCAGTGCTTCTCCTAAGGGAGCTGTACCATTGGGACGGACTCTACCTGAACATATCTGGGACCAGGATCCTCACAGAAAGGCTAAATAGGGTGGTCACCAGGACTTTATACCAGTTTTTTTGGGGGGGACGTGGGTGTCAGGGGTTGCATAGGAGAGATTATTAAAATTTTCAGAACAAGGACAGAGTGCGTGGAAAGGCCCAAGAATCTTACTTCAAGCACAGCAGATCGGAGGACAACCAAGATAATGGAGGAAATGGCAAGATGTCAAGAGCCGGGAATTAGCACTTATTAAATGCCTTGTAAACATCTAAACTCATGGACTGGACTAGGCAGCATCTTTGGGTTCTTTACTTGTTGTTGTGGCACTTACTCACTTTGTGCCTATCTGGAAGCTGGCAATATCTTTACCTTTTTCAGCTTTGATCCATCAGCCAGAGTTAGCAGGCTCATATTACTGCTGTCTTGTCATGCTGGTGAGTGCACATACAAATCCAAAAAACCTGCCATAGTTGTCAGCAGGCCTCAGTCAAGTCAAGGAAGATAGCCTTCATTTAGGGTTTCAGCGCAGTAAGTTAAGAGCAGCCTCTGATATCTGACCGAGTTCTACCTCGGGCTGGTCATAGTCGGGATAATCTCCATACAGAGAGTGAGGAGCTAAATGTTGGGGAACACCCTTCTTGACTCTTTTTGTTGCATTGTGGGTTGTTTTGATCTTGGAATGACAGAGAGGCACATCTCATGGGAGATGAAAATGAACAGCACATCTATTCCTGTTGGTGCAAGTGGGGAGGTGTCCTGAGTAAGTGAGTAGAGGGCGTGCAGGTTAGTGGTGTTAGGGATTGGGGTGGGTGAGGGCGAGTGGGTAGACGGTGCTACAAATGAACCTTGGCAGCAGACATGAAGGGAGTGTGTGGTATTGGAAAGAAGATGGTGACACTGGTGCTGGTTGAGTAGACAAGGTCATTGACCTTCTTCTTACAATGCTGGGGTGTTTCTCCAGATGACCGAGACTGCTTTAACTTGGGTGGTGACATTGGACAAGGCTGGCATAGTTGGGTATTGTGACCTCCACTGCTGCTCCCAGGGGAGAGGAAATTCCACCCGTGTACCACCCCATCCAACAGGACCTCCTGGACCCTTTTCATGAAGCAGTACCCCGTTTTCATCCTGACTTCCTGCCTGGGGAAAACATCAGCAACCATGCAGGAAACTTTGCACTGACAGTTTATTTTTAACTGGGTGCAAAACAGACTTTTAAAGATGGCACAGGCACAAGAGATGCTGGTGAATTCTGGGCTACTTCTGTCAGTGGCAGATTGTTCTGGCTTGTGGTAAGATGGGGCAGAAATTGAAAGTGAGCAATCCCATGCGGGCTGGTAGGTATTCAGTGAGACTGGCTTGGTAAGATACGAGAGAACTCGCTAGGCCTTGTGGTGAGAAGTCCTCCAAAAAGAACACAACAACTACAAAATTAAGTTTCTGCTCGGTTTTCATGAAATTTCCCAGCACTTTACCAGTCTCAGTGTTTCTCAGTCATTCTGATGAAAGGTCATTAATCTGAAATGTTAGCTCCGTCTGTTTCTCTGTCTGTCTATGTTGGCAAACCAGCTGAGCATTTCTGTCATCTTCTGTTTCTGTTTCAAGCTCCCAGCAACTGCAGTTTTTAGTTTTGTTTTATATTAATTGACATAGCTTCACCCAGTTTCTACTCAATAGTAACGGTGATGGGAAAGTAGCAATTGTGTGATTTATTCCTGCAAGCTTCGTTCAATCATTGACAGCAGCAGACGAAATGGACAATCTAAATAATTTATATCAAACTGAAAATATACTGTCTGAACATTGACAATTTGTACACATTTGGCGTAAGGGTTCTGAGTGGCCAGTGTTTTAAAGAAATTAGCAGGCGGGAAATAATTTTCATTTGTCATGCTTTTAAAAATGATTGAAAGAACGTTTTAAACAGAAAGTTGAATCATCTTAAAGTTATTAGCTTATTTTCTTCCCACAGTCCAAAGATGTGCAGGTTAGGCAGATTGGCCATGCTAAATTGCCTGTAGTGTCCAGAGATTTGCAGGCTTGGAAGATTAATGATGGGATATGGAGATTTACAGGGATAGGGTAGAGGAGTGGGTCTGGATGGGATCCTCGTCGGAGGGTCAGTGTGGACTTGACGGGCCGAATGGCCTGCTTCCACACTGTAATGATTCTATGATTCTATGATTAATAAGAAATCTTAAATGCTTATTTACTTTTTTAGCAATGCATGGTCATACAGAATCTGTTTGTATACTTCAATGAAGCCTGAGAGCTTGCCACCATTCGATGTAAGACTGAAACTACTTTGGTTAAAGGAGTGCACTCCACAGGCTTAGCTGAATGCAAAAGATGCTTCTTCCTGCTGAAAAGTGTGCATTAAGTATATCAACATTTTTTGACCAAATTTACCCTACATGTGCCTTAATATTCATTCAGTTGATTACTCTTCACCCTGTTGCCTGCAACTGCGCTTTAAATTTCTCCATTCCTTTACATTACACTTAAATTTAATGTTCTGTTCTATCCACGAGTGTGCTCCCTACATCAAGACTAATTTCAACCTGAAATTACACAAATACATTTACCACAACACAACTAGATTCAAACATCACAAAACATTCCAGTCTAAACTATATCAAAAGAAGCAGATCAAATGTTCCTGTAGAAATTTTGCTGCACCACTTCTTACCTCGTTTGCTAAAAGGGTTGTTGTGGTTTTGTGCTGTTTTACAAAAATAATCATCCCAAAGCTGTTGCACATAAGTTGCAAAGCTGACTGGGAGGTGCTGAGGAACCATTATTGCTTGCAGCCAGATACTGATTGCAGACAGCTGCAATTGATGAGGGATTGCGGGATGATAATGGCCGTATGATTTTACATCGAATTACATAAAGATTACAACCCAGAGAAACACCATATTGCTCAAGGAGTCTGTGCGGGTGTTTATGCACCAAATGAACAAGATTCCTAATCCTATATGCCTACTCTATTCCCATTTGCCTTTTCCTTAACAACACACTCTCGAATTCCCTCCTTTAACCTCTTCACTGCCTTTCATTCTCCTTCAAGACAGTATTGAAAAACCATATCTCCATATGCAGCTTTCCATATTTTCTTTTACAATACCCTTGTGCCTATAGTACTTTGGTCATTTAAAGGTACTAGAGCAAACTTTGTTTCAACCAGTACCTTATCAACCCGCACGCTTGATAAACCAGCAAAAATTACATACCTCAAATGCCGCGATCTACTGCAATGCCTGAGTACTTTGCTGTAAATCAGAACACCAGATCTGCCACAGAAAGCCGAGAATGTAAGCATGGCCAACATTACTGACACCGCCGAGACAGTGCAAGAGGTGGACTCAACCGAGCAGCAGGTAAAGGAGGTACTGACTGAGAAAACCAATTAGGCTGAGGGCCAAGACAGTGTTAGTGGATTTTGTGGATTGCCCTCCAGATGAAAAGGAGGTAAAGGAGATGGCGACTGCAGCCACAGTGAGCAGCAGTACCTGGTGGTATTCTCTGTGATAGAGGAGAGATGGCCATGCCACTGGGCTGGGTTTGAGATGGGGGAGAATACTGGGATAAGGTGTCACTATGCAGGGTGCGCTGCTTATGACTAAGTGAGTATGGAGTGTGCAAGATCCTTTTGATGTTACGGTCAGTTTGCATCTGTCTGTGGGATGGAGTGGGGAGAGTATGTCGGCCAAACTGACTGGTTTCATCTCTGATCATCTTGAGGTTATGTGGCTACTGCAGTTATAGTTCCTCTTGATTATCCAGATAATTTGATCAACCAGCACACTCCTGGCCCCATTAGTGCCAGATAATAAAATGTTTACTGTACATAAAAGTTGTGGTTGTTATCTGTACCTACATTTTGCCACCTATAAGAGGGTAGAACAAATTAGCTGAAGACTCCACCATGACATTAGAGTGGGTGTAGAAAGATGAACAGTGGAGTACAACTGCAAGTGAGCACAATGTGAATGGCAATTCGACTTTAGGAGGCAACAAGGATCAAAACTTTGCAACAGCAGAAGTGATTTAACTGGCATAGCTGGACAGGCCATTATGAAACATGTGCCAGCTACAATTAGGAAATAGCATCATTTACCAAAATCATCCTTTGATCTTTTTCTCCTGTTAATCCACCCAAGTGAATGTTGAAACAAAAACAGAAGAATGTGAATTCTGGAATCTTAATTGACAAAAGAAAGTGGTAGAAATACACATCAGGTTAGGCAATATCTGTGGAGTGAAGCACAGTTAAAGTGATGGATTTAGCCCTCCTCTATCGGTGAGTTTGAAGATAGGCATCATCTTTCAGCAGATGGCTTGTCTGCCACCTGACCCTGCCCCAAAAAAATTTTTACCGACACATGGATGGCATTGGCTGGCCCAGCAGCCTGTAGGCTAATTGTGCCTCATAAGTGGGGAATTAATTCCCACTTATAAGTCTTGTCCCACTGCTGTTGGTATTAGCGACCGATGGGAGAGGCAGAAGACAGAAAGTCAACCCAACAGTTTTTCCTGTTTATGTAGGGTTGGTCCCTTATTATTGGACTCCCAAATGTTACATCCCTTCCAATTCTCCTCCCTTCATGACCTCTCAAATCCCTGTTACATCCCCTACACTGATCCCTTTTCCTAGACCCCCAAACACTTACTAAGTTCTGATCCATCACTGAGTACCCGATCCATCTCTGGGATGCAGGGCTAGCAGTGGCCATGGTACTGCTGCCCATTCTTGAGATTTGCAAGCCTCTGATTGGTTAATAGCTCTCTGAAGTTGGACCTCTTGAAAGGGGTATTTCTTGCCTTTAGCCTACTATTAACCAACTGAAGCTGTCTTTCTTGCACTGGGTGGCCTCATTCCTACATTGTGCCGGGGATGGAGGAGTTTAGATGGTGTTTGGGACCATGGCACCTCACAGGATTCCACTCAACATTTCAGGTTGAGGACCTTCTATTATTGGTTGGAGCTACAGGTTGACATGACAAGTTCATGCTTCTATGTGCACCATTGAAACGCTTTCTGATTATATTTTGTACGTAAGATAACCAAACTTTCACTTTCACAATAAAACAAAAAGAATTGTGGAATATGAAATCAGAAATCTTACGAAACTGATATCCAATATAGTAAAAGCATATTCAACTCAAATGGAGAGTCTGGAACTAAGGTGAAGGGGTGGGATTTGTTGGGTTTGGCAAGTTATATTGTGACCACAGGCTGCAGGCTACCTCGGTTAGGCCAGTCAAAGAAAATCCTTCTGATGTTTAGCGCACTGAAATGTAATGTGTTTGCCGAATGCAATGAATGCAATACGATAAATTCAATGCAAATCTGAAACTCTGAAATTCCTCACCTGCTTCAGTCTTAAATCCTTTCAGAATTTATCAAGCTTTATGCTGCTGAAACGTACACGCTGATGCACTCAGCCTTATCTTTTGTTCTTTTCTTTCTTGATGGTATCCTGCATGATGTTCAAGGCCTTCCATCTTTGTTTCTCAATTTAAAAAACGCATTCATGTAAAATGTGTTTCTTTTCATATCCTGTTCTATCATGAATATTTTTCTTCTGTGGACTTAAGCACTGTGAATGTTGCCTGACAACGTCATTATTCAGCATCGTTTGCCTCTACTCATGTGACCTTTCTTACCAGCATTGTATTTCACATTTGATTTAGACAAAATGCCAATTTGTCCTCAGCCTAGTGTGACATACAACACATGACTTTTGCTCTATCTTTTGAATTCAAAATAAGAAAAATGAATTCTCTTGCTGATTGATCTGTCATTTAAAGAGGTGCAGAATCCCAAATTACTGACATTTAACGTGGAGAAAACTCCATTATCTACTGTTTTTATTTCAGTTAATTTTATGATTTGATAACACAAAATAAGTTTTCAACCACTTTTCTTTCTGTCACTAAATATAACCATCAACTTACTTTGGAAAACAACAAGTAACTCTTTAGTTGCCACATTATTTGGATGTGCGAACTTTCTGTGCATTTGAAGGTCTCTTTCTATCAACTATTGGACTAAAATAACTGATTAAAAGTGAAAACATTTTTGTTTGGTCAGTAGTAAAAGTTTTATTAATATAATATATAAAATTGTAAAATTAGTCACCTTGTGTAGTGCTGTTTTCCTCTTTATTAGAGTTAAAAGTGGGTACATATGTGTTTTTACAGAATCAAGGACCATAGAATTGTTACAGTGCTGAAAGAGGCCATTCAAACCAGTGGGTGGAATCTTTCCAGCCCCTGATCAGTGTAGGACATGGTGAGAGATTTGGAAAATCAAATGAGATATCCAAAGAGGACCTTCCCGACGCTGAGATCAAAAAGAACCATTCTTCGACTAAGTGTTGTATGGGATAGACAAGCTTGTCACTAATGAGAAGTGAGTAGCCTATTTGAATGATTATCATGCATGATCCTTTCATTAAGCCCTAATTGCACCTCATTAATGGCAGTTTCCCATTCTTCCACACACTGGATAGAAACTAGACATTGAGAATTCCTGACATGAAAGTCAGAGTAGGTGCCTGGTGACTCCAGCTCATCAATTGCTATCCATCTTGGACAATTGGCATCAACATCTCAGGGTATACTCCATGGGCAACAAGTGCACAAATTCTGATGTGTAGTAACCTCACTGCATCATCAGGGATCACTTCTGATTCCTTTACAGTAGTTCTGCACGTCGATCAGTACAATGGCATCTCTCATTGCAATGTTGCTGCCGGGGTACTTTACATGAAGGGCATGGGCCCAGAATATTTCCCACTCTACCATGATTGTGTAGCCTGGAAATCAACTCTGATTCAGCAAAGAATGTAGGAAAACATGGCAGGAGCAGCTCCAGGCCTACTTCAATGAGGTATCAAATTGAAGGTGAATTTACCACATAGGTCTATTTGCATGTCAAACAGCAGAACACCATGCAATACTAATTGTAAAGATCTTATCTTCTTTATTTTTCTGCAGTTATGATTGTAGATGGACGTGGAAAAAGGACTGTTTTTAGAACCGAGAATAGTGGAAAGGATTGCTGTGCATTTGAAAAACGTTTCAGTGGCGTTTACACTGCTGCTTTGTCAAATCAATGGGGGAGATTGGTTGCAGACAGGTTAGCACCAGGATTATATACAAAGTGCGATTTCACCAGGAATATGTAGCTGATTGGTTTATGGAGTTGTCACCAGCTGTAGACGACAAGGACTGTACGCCTATCAACAGCCATATGGTTGGCTCCCGGGTAACTGAACAGGTTGTGTGCAAATGATATTGCTAGATGCCTTCAAGACTCCAGTTGGTGAGGTTGTGTATCATTGCAGCAGAAAATAACTGAAGCCTGAAGAAAGCCGGTTTATTTTTGTTATGCTGTTGCATTTAGCCAACAAGTTAGAGACTTAATAATTTATGAACTAATTGCTTTGTACCTCAGGTGAGGAAATGAAAACTACCTGGTGAAGAGAGATTGATTAACAGCAAGTCTTCAGAGAACCTGTGGACAGGGGCCAATGAACTGGCTTCCCAGTTTTCCACATTACCCATAACATCAATTTTTTTTGTCTGTCTGTGTATGTAAGGGAACGTTTATAAGGGAGTTAGAGCTTTAACTAGTGGAGTCATATGTTGACTGCTTGTACATGTTTATCTAGTTATTTGTAATACATTATGATTCTTGTTAAATACAGGAATCTGGTACATCCTTTCTGTTCATCTGGATCTAAACAGACAGGTAAATTGGGAACCTCTTGTGTACTATGATAAAATACTTAACTTTTGTGACAGCTGTAGGAATAATGGGGCTTGACTTCCAATGCACTGCCCCACCAGGGTGTGACAAAAGGACTAGATGATCTGACATAGAATGCATCAGTTCTAAGCTCTGTAGTCTTGATAATCCAGTTGAGAATGGAGATAGACAATAAAATAACAACAGGAGGTGGGGGGTTCCACAAATATCCTATCTACAATGATAGGGAGCCCATCACATCAGTGCAAAAGAGATTTCTGATGTATTTGTTTCCATCTTCAGCTAGATATTCCGAGTGGCCGATCTGTCTCGGTCTCCTCCTGAGGTCCCTACCATCATAGACACTGTCCATCAACCAATCCAATTCATCTACATGATATCAAGAAATGGCTGAAGACAATGAATACTGCAAAGACGAAGGCACTGGCAACATTCTGGAAATAGTATTGAAGACCTGTGGCACACCTATAATCAAGCTGTTCCAGTGCACCTACAATAATGATACGTAGCCAATAATGTTAAAAAATGACCTTTGCACAAAAAGCAGGACAAATCCAAACCAGCTAATTCCTGCCCTTTCATTTTACTCTCAATTATCTGTAAAGTAATGAAAGGGGTAGTTGACCATGCTATCAAGAGAGAATGGAGACAAATTGATATGTAAAATAATGATTTCCTACTTCCAGTTTCTTCTATCAATATTTCCATGTTCTCAATAAAAAAAAGTTTTACAGCACATTACATTCAGAAGGAAAGGCTCTGACAATGGGAGCCATGCTTGATACTGGTCAGAAATGACAGCTGGGTTATACCCAATCCAGCTTTCAGCAGCTACATTGCTCCTGCAAAGGTATTCTGTTGAGATTTAGATTGCTTGACATTGTTGAAAACAGCTCTCTGATGAACCAAGGACATTTTGCACTTTAAACTGATTCCTTTATGTCAACTTTTCTGACTAATTCTACCTAACTTCAAAAGGCATATTCAAGCCAACCAGTGCCCTTTAAGTTTTTAATCGCTACATTTATATTTAAATCTCAACATTGTATACATTGGAGAAAATATAGACATGTAATAACATTGTATTTGTAAGTATCATAGACCATGCTGTATAAGTTGACCCAATGTGAAAGATTCCATTTAATGGTACAAAATGCACGTGTAAGGTTATAGTTGACATATGTGTGGAACTCACCTCCCTTTTCTGTTACTTTTATATTTTAGAATACCATGATTATATCAATTTTGAAAGTATTATTTTTAAAAATATTGAAATGCAGTCTGACTGTATGAATTTAGTCTTACCATGGGAAAACATTGCTGAAATTTATAGATACATAAAGAATATGATTTGCATCGTTAAAAGAAATCACTTAGTGAAACTATGTTGAGAACTTACAATAAAATGTATGTTATATTTTTCATCCTGGGTTTTAATGTTCTTCTTATTGTTTTATGTGAACTGTAAAATGAGTCAGTGGACAAAGCTCCATGATCTCTATAACCTGGAGCAGTTTTATGGGGCATCCAATTATTTGTCGAAACTTGAAGTAGGGTCACTGGTGGACAATTACATAACTTCAATTTGTTAGAAAGCAGAAAGATGAATTCATTTATGGAGGTATATGTGCATCATTTAGTCAAACGCAGATTGACAGTCCCTCTGTTGTTTTTATATTGGTAGCTTATAATAGAGTGAGGAAAGAGAATTAATACTTCCTATAGAAATTAATATATAATCAGTACATCTCCCAATTCCATATCTGAATACAGTTAGAGGGGTTAAAATTAATTTCATTTTGTTTTGGCACAAACGTTTATTGCGATTCACCAGATAAAACAAAACAAAATTTTGAAAATATCTCTTCTCCAAAAAACAGTAGGTTTTGATTTTCCATGAAAACAGCACTTTCTCTGCCAATGGGGCCAAGTCCAATTAATTACATTCCTTGTGAATCTTCAGTTTGACACATTTTATAATCAGTGTATAAATCAAGCCCCCGTTTTAGAAGGATTTTTCAAAGCTTCAATGATCAGGAAGGACACACTGGCACTGGACCGTGTCCAGCGGAGATTCACACGGATGATCCCTGGAATGGTAGGCCTAACATACGATGAATGGCTGAGGATCCTGGGATTGTATTCATTAGAGTTTAGAAGGTTGAGGGGAAATCTAATAGAAACTCACAAGATAATGCATGGCTTAGAAAGGGTGGACGCTGGGAAGTTGTTTCCATTAGGTGGGGATACTAGGACCTGTGGGCACAGCCTTAGAATTAGAGGGGTTCGATTTAGAACGGAAATGTGGAGACATTTCTTCAGCCAGAGAGTGGTGGGCCTGTGGAATTCATTGCCACGGAGCGCAGTGGAGGCCGGGACGTTGAATGTCTTCAAGGCAGAGATTAATAAATTCTTGATCTCGCAAGGAATCAAGGGCTATGGGGAGAGTGCGGGTAAGTGGAGTTGAGATGCCCATCAGCCGTGATTAAATGGCGGAGTGGACTCGATGGGCCGAATGGCCTTACTTCCACTCCTATGTCTTATGGTCTTATGGTCTTATGATCAACCTGCGATATGATGCTCAGTAAATTAAGAAAACTGCCAAGATTCCTCTACAGCTCACTCAATTCTCCTCTTTTTCCAGTACTTTATGTTGTAAGGGAAATGACTTCTAGCAACCTCACTGTATTAGCTTTTCAGTCTCCGATCTAAATTTCAAGTGTAGACCCTTCCTGAGAATTCAGTTGTGCTAAGTGGATACAACCGCTTCAAAAGAAATCAACAATTGTCAAATTTAAGATTTAATGAGATTTTGTTGAAAATACTGAACATCCTGTATGCTGGAAGCCTCGACTCAACATTATCACCCTTGATCAAAGTACCGTCAGACTTTGAGATAATGGCCATTTGGTTAATGCACATGCTTGTGTTTGCTGTGCATATTATAGGCACATGCTGCAGGTGAGATTGATGTAGCACAGTGCACAAAGCAATGTAACCATTCCCTTGACGTTTCAATGCTGACAACCATGTCAAGCTACCTGGCTCTGTGTCTCTGATAAACAGCATGACAAGACAGAACTACCGTGAGGCTTTGAGCTCTGACTGAGGAGGCAAAATGCAAAATGGCAAAGTAAGGTAGAGATGCCATTAGCGTTCAAATAGATGCAAAGTGAAGAAGTGGTAAGAAAGCAAATGAGGAGCCCTGAGGTACAGCTTGGTCCAATCCAAGAATTGGGTGTCTGCCCCTGTCGACAAAACTCCCTGGTAGCAGCATTCTAATAGTAGGTATCAGCGCATTCCAAAGTACAAAGTCAGAAGTCACACAGCACCAGTTTATAGTCCAACACGTTTATTTGAAATCACAAGCTTTCTGAGTGCTGCTCCTTCGTCAAGTGAACTTCACCAGACAAAGGAGCAGCACTAAGAAAGCCTGTGATTTCAAATAAACCTGTTGGACTATAACCTGGTGTTGTGTGCCTTCTGACTTTGTCCACTCCTGTCCAAATCATCCACTCCAAAGTACAGCAGGGAAGTACAGAACCATATTGTAAGTGGATTGGAAATATGCCATAAAGGTACACTAAGGCACGCAGTGGGGAAATGGAAAACTACGCATTAATGAGCCAAGATTAGGTAAAAATAGAATGCCGATACATGTAAAGGATGCAAACAAGCCTCTCGCTGCTCCATTGTGAGATCTTACCTCACAGTTCCACACTTGGTTAGAGAATTAAACTTTTCTTCTCAACATTGAGTATCTTAATTCTGCTGATCTCACCATATTTTCCCAGCTGACTCAGGGGCTGGGAAGATCCAACTCAGAGTGTCTAGTGACGCTGACCCTGAGAGGGATTTTAATGTAACCTATTTGGATCAAACATGACAAATTTATTTTGAATTGCTATGGTGATGGCTTCATCCAATTTCAAATTATTCTCCATAAGATGCATTCTGTAATATGTGAAATTGAAGTATTTTCAATTAATTGTTCACAAATGAGTTTGTTGGTTAGTACTTTGAATTTAAATCTACAAGCTAATTGCTGCACTGTTTTTGATGAATAGATTCACCACTTCCCTGCCATTTCTGACTGTATATTATTTGATCATCAGATTTTTTGTGTGTGGCTCAGAAGTGTTTTTTGAGAGCACTTAGCATTGTATCAAACACAGATAGACCCTCTGTGAGCTGTCGAGATATTCATTGACCTTCTGCTCCCAGGTAAATTAACAGTATTACGTTTTTGCAGATTTCTGCTACAATTGGACTGTCCATCCTATAGTGAGCAAATAGATATTGATAAAAGCTTCCAGCTGCAGCATGGGTGGATCCCTCATGGTGAGAAAAGAATCCTGTAAATTTAAACGTTTTTCCACCATCCTAGTAGTCACTTTGTTTTGTATTTCATGCCACAGAGCTATGCAGAGGTGTCACAGGTTGCTATATATGTAAAACATTTTATTCACCATGCCTTGAAATGTCTACTTGACGCTACTGGCTCTTTTGTTTTCTACAGTTCATTTACTTTCTAAAGTCCATATCCAGGCTTAACCAATCAAACACAGTGAGCATCAATAGTAAACAGAACCATACAATCAAGCACAAAACAATCCCTATGAGAAGGTTAGCTTATTCATGAATTCACTTGTAAGGAAACTGAAAAACAGATTATAAGATGCTCTTTCAAAATAGATATACAATAATAGTGCATGAATATTACCTCACCATTTAACAATTGCATATTGTGACTATTGTATACTTAAACTAAGTTGAAGTGCAGTGATAATTATATTTCATCTCCACAGATCTAAGTTTCAAATGCTGCTTAGAGTAGTCTGAATTTACCAGATGTATGAGTTATAAATTCAATTATTCCTCAATACTGAATTAGATTTCTGTATCTCAGTTACATCACAAATCTACAATTACTACACCAAAAATCATATTAATAGAAGACAAAATAAATCCCAGGTAGTAACATGTTAAAGAACCAGCCTATGAAATTACAGGGATTGAATTCCTTATAAAGAGAAGCAATTTTTTCCTCCATCCAATTTACTTCCAAAAGACTTTCATCAAAGCAGACAGGATATTTGCTGTGCAGTATTCACCGCAAATAATATGAGTAATCATATGTTGAGGACTTCATTTTTTTCATTGTAATTTTAACAATTATCTCAAGCACAATGACATTTGTCAGGAAAACAGTCAATCAACCCACAGCAAATAATAATAGGATACTTTGGTAGATGGCGATATTCAGGGTTTGGATGTGCTAAGATAGGAGACAGTTAGAGTCATAGAATCATACAGCATGGAAACAGATCTTTTGGTCCAACCAGTCCATGCTGACCATGTTCCCAAACTAAACTAGTCGCACCTGCCTGCCTTGGCCCATATGCCTCCAAAGCTTTCCTATTCATGAACTTATCCAAATATCTTTAAAACATTGTAACTATGCTTGCATCCATCACTTTTACTGGCAGTTCATTGCATACACTAATCACTCACAGTGTAAAAAGTTGCCGCTCATGTTCTTTTTAAATCTTTCTCCTCTCACCTTAAAAATATGTCCCTTAGTTTTGAACTCCCCCACCCTTTTCATTCACCTTATCTATGCCCCTCATGATTTTACAAACCTCATAAGGTCACCCCTCAACTTCTTATGCTCAATTGAAAAAGTCTGAGCCTCTCCAGTCTACTTTTATATCTGAAACCTTCCATTCCTGGCAACATCTTGGTAAATCTTTTTGAATTTAAGTGAATTGTTTTAAGATTGAATACTATGAGTTCAGAACCTTGTAATGGATGTCATTGTTTTGAAGTGGTGAATGAAAGTTCAACGCTGATAAACTCTCTTTTGTTTCCTAATAGGTCTACAAGTTGTTAGCCATATTTCTAATTTTGTTAAGTCACAAGTAAACCTTATGGAACAGCACATAAGCATTGACAAAACATATTTCACAAAACAATTCCCTTAATCGGGGAAACAATGACCTAATGATATTATTACTGGACTGTTAATCCAGAGACCCAGACAACATTCTGAGTCCCAGGTTTGAATCCCACCATGGCAGATGGTGGAATTTAAATTCAATAAAATACCTGGAATTAAGAACCTAATGATGACCTTGAACCCATTGTCAATTGTCAGAAAACCCAACTGGTTAACTAATGTCCTTAAGGGAAGGAGACTGCCATCCTTATCTGGTCTGGTCCACATGTGACACCAGACCCACAGCAATGTGGTTTACTCTGAACAATTATGGATGGGAAATAAACGCAGCCTGGTCAGTGACACCCTCATTCCGTGAATGAAAACAAACACTCACTGTGAAGAGCTGTTTCCCCTAACTTTTCATTCAAGTTAAGAATTTAGTTTTCTTCTGTACTGGACTTCTCAGGTAAATGACATTGGGGTAGGAATTCTGCTTGTAGAAGCTTAATATTTACTACAGGGCAAACAAACAAGGAATCTGGCACCTGAGTGGGAAAGTGAGAATTAAGTCAAATATGAGCTATGATCATGAATAATGGCGAAGTATGAGGCGTGGTATAACTTATTCCTGATCCTATCATCTATGTTTTAAAATTTTTAATTTCCTTCACCAAATTGATTAATTTAATTGATTTTTTTGCACTAGGTAAGGAGATTATCAATTCCGTATTAAGGCTGAAGCTCTAGAAAATAAGGACGAGGATAGTGTAAAAATGTCTAATTATAAATGCTTATACTCACCAATGAACTCCCATACTAATATTAATTTTAAGGATCTGATGTGCAAATGTCTCTTGTACTTACAAATGGCTATTTTATGTTGTACCATATTGTGTTCTGACTAGTACAGAAATCAACTTGCGAACATACTTAGGACTGCTTGTACTTAATAACAGGGAAATGAATAATGGATTTCTGCCATTGACCTAAGTGCCGCTTACTCCTTTATGGAGAGATTGTGGCATAATTATATTATTTAACTAGTAATCCAGAAGCCCAGCTCAATGATCTGGGGATATTGGTTCAAATTGCATCACAGCAATTGGTGGAACATGAATTAATAAATCTGTAATTGAAATCCAGTCTTGGTAAAAGTGACAGGAAGCTATCATCAATTGTTAAAAACTCGTCAGGCTCACTACTGTTCTTTAGGAAAAAAAATCAGCCATCCTTATCCAGTGGCCTAATATGAGTTCAGAACCATAGTTACATGGTTCACTCTTAACTGGCCTTTCTGCTAGTCTAGTAAGGCTCTCAGTTCATGGACAAATAGGGATGAGAAACAAATAATGGTCTTTATAGCAACATCCACATCCCATGAAACAATAAGGAAAATATTTGAAGTTGCATGTGATATTCAATGTGTATTCGATGCTCATTACCATGTGCGTATATTCAATGCTCATTACCATGACTGACAAACAATTCAAGAAGTCCTAATGTAGGTTGGGCAGTGGTGATGGTTACCTGACACATTTTCCATCTAGTCTATTTGAAAACTAACTGGAAATTCTGATGAAAATCCAACTTTCAAGTGTGTTAATTCTGAAAAGTTATGCAGCTGTATTATCTGTTTATGCATGGAGTTTGCTGACCATTAGGAAGACAATAGTAAACCACCAGACTAGGTCAGTGCTATGCATACAAAGGTGATAGATAATTGGAAATAGGACTTTGGCAATTGGATGGAAGAATAGAGGTGTAGACTATTTTCTAAATTGGGAAAGGCTTTGGAAATCTGAAACACAAAGGGACTTTGAAGTCCCAGTTCAGAATTCTTTTATGGTTAACATACAAGTTCATTTGGCAGTTATGAAGCCAAATGTAATGTCAGCATTCATTTCAAGTGGACTAAATACAAGAGTGGAGATGTACTGCTGAGGCTGTATAAGGCACTGGTCAAACCACATTTGGAACATTGTGAACAGTTTTGTCCTGTTTCTAAGGAAGGATATGCTGGTTTGGAAGGGGATCCAGAGGAGGTTTACAAGAATGATCCTGGGGATGAAGGGCTTGTCGTATGAGGCGAGGTTGAGAACTCTGTGTCTGCACTCAATGGAATTTAAGACGATGAATGGTGATGTGTTTGAAAGTCACAGAGTTCTGAGAGGCCTGGATAGAGTGAACGTGAAGAAGATGTTTTGACTTGTAGGAGAGATTAGGACCTGAGTACACAGCCTCAGAATGAAGGGACAACACTTTAGAACTGAGATGAGGAGGAATTACTTAAACCAGAGAGTGGTTAATTTGTGGAAGCCAAGTCTTTAAGTGTATTTAAGACAGAGGTATGTTCTTGATTGGTAAGAGGTTCAAGGGTTATGGGGAGAAGGCAGGAGAATGGGGTTGAAAAACATATCAATCTTGATGGAATGGCAGAGCAGACTTGATCGGCTGAATGGCCTAATTCTATTTGTTTATCCTGTGGACAATGATATTATGGACTGTTACAACTGCAACAGATGGACTCATTGCTGGTTATTGGTGTGCTGCCATCAGATAGGCATCTGTTGCCAATCATATTCCCAGTGACTAGAAAGAATATGGTAAAAAAAGGAGAGAATACATTTTCTCTCAAAAAATTAAGAAAATTCATGTATTTGTTATGTATAACACATGGTGTCCACTTATTAACAATAAAAACTTTTGAAAACTTTTCAAGCACAAGTCTTCACAAAATTTTCTTTTCTACTTCAATTGTAAAATATCTGCCAAAGTGGTCAGCTATCTTAAAGGTCATGTGACATTTAAGATATTTGCATAATCAAGACATAAAAACTAAATGAATTATAAAAGCAATTGGTTTTTAATGAGAAAATATTGTCATGCTACTTATCTGAAAATTTCTAATCAAATATAGATGACTTTTTTAAAGTAACTGTATGACACTAACACATATTTCATCCAAAAAGAATAACGTGGGATGTCTATTAATAAGGATGATATACTAATTGCACATTCTTAATCCCTTATCTGCTGTGAACAACACTGAAGGCTAGACAGATTTATAATGGTCTGTGAGCTTTTATATAATGAGGTGACACGAAAGGTTAATCATAACGTATAAGCATAGTGTCTCTCCATTGTTGTATCCTGATGGATCAGCATGACCTGTGGCTATTGATTATACACATGGGCAAAAGCATAAAATCATATTCCCTCACATGAGAAAATTAGCACAAAACCTTGCGTATATAAATTTATTTTAAATTTCATTCATAAGGTATTATTTTAAAAATTCAAAAAAAAACATAAAAATGTATGTTGTTTGAAGAGAATATCAGCGATATATTTCTCACTACAGTTTCCCCCATTGACACCAATTAAAGATACAGGGCAGGCTTCGAGTGGAAATGTTGCCCTTGATAAAACTATTATTCATGAGAGAAAGGGAAATTCGGTTTTGTTGCAACATTTTTAAGGGCCTCATCTGTTATCCAGCAGCTGACAGTTTTGGATTACTAATCCAGTAACATAACCACAACATTAATTTAACAAGCATATTTATCCCAATTGTCTATAAATAGAATTCTAGTGTAGTGAAGCAGAATCTAGGAGTCTTGCTATAGCTAAAAATGCTTGAATATGGAAAAATATAGAAAACAAGAAGATAGTATTCAATGGAATTTCAGAATTGCTACTTCATGATTAGTGCATTTTTATCTTACTTGATTGATTCTATCTTTGATTACATTTCCTTTGAGTTTAAGAAAAACTCTCTGCCACTTTGCTTTTTATTACTGTTCCATCTACTTGTCATGCCTCTACATTATGATCTTTGTCGTTACTTGATACTTATGAATGTACTAATTAAGAGCAGGAGTAGGCCATTCAGCTCATCAATGCCTACTCTGGCATTCAATAAAATCATGGCAGATCTAATGGTAACCTCAAATCTGCATACCCTGGTAATCTTCCAAGCCTCTGTTTAACAAGAAACTATCCACATTTGGCTTTAAAATATTCAAAGTTCCTGATTCCAGCACCTTTTCAGGAAGAGAGCTCCAAAGACTCACAAGTCTCTGAGAGAAAAACAAAATCACTTCAACTTTGTTTTAAATGGACATTCCTTTTTTTTAATCTGTGGCCCTAAGTTCTAGATTTTTCCATAAAAGCAAACATCCTCTCTACTTCTATCCTGTCAAGACCCTTCAGAATCTTATATGTTCCAATCAAGTTGCCTGTTACCCTTCTAAACACAGAGGATACAATTCTAGCCTATCCAACCTTCCATCATGAGACACCTACTGATTTCAGCTATTAATCTCTTAAGCCTTCTCGGAACTGCTACCAAGGCATTTTCACCCTTTCTTCAGTAAGATGACCAATACCATGCACAGTAATCAAGATGTATTGTTTCTGCTCACGTTATGATTTCAGTTTGCTGATTGTCTGGGGTAGAATATTTGTGATTCCGTTAATTAAGATAAACATCCTTTCAAAATGTAAACATGGGCGATCCTAGTTACATCACTTCATGAAATAAAAGTATGCCTGAAAATGTGAACTGTGTTACTATGATTGTTCATGTACCGAATATTACCATGAATTGAGGTCAGGAAACTGTATTGAGATTCCTCAGCAGCTCTGTTTTGTGCTGGGTTGTATTCGAGTTAATGATGAAAACTGTGAGATTTTTCACCAGAATGTGGTATGACTGTGAGAGAGAAGAAAAAAGAAATGCAAGTCAATGAATCCAGGGAGGTCACAGTGAAAGCTAGATTGGGGTGGAGAAGTGATGAGATAGAATGTGATACAGTTTGGCAGATTGAAGAAATTGCTATTTCCTACCAAATGACGGACAGGAATAGTGGTTGTGGTTGGAGCATTCAGATACAATTATTCCTGTGATGTGTGTGAAACAGCTTGCCAGATTATTTAGGTACACCAGTAGCATGTTATCAAAATAACATAAATTTACCTCAGAGTTACTACTTTTGACATAATAAATCATCATTGACTTTTTAAGACACAGGTTTCATGAAATGTCTAATTTTAGCTTTATGGCCTAACTAGTGTTTTCTTATAATTGAATTTAATAATTGCAATCAATTATTTCCAATGGGATGCTAATTATTCCTCTATAATATTTTAACTCAATTCCTTTGACATGTAGTTAATGAAATATTAAATCCCTGTTTTAACTTTAAGGTCATCTTTATGATTTGCTGCTCTTAAAATTTGTTTTCATGGTTACCGCTCCTTTCATTTCTCCGATTGCCATCTTGGTGCTTTCATTGTTTATTTGTTCTTCCATGAGATGTAAGCATTGCTGTAAAAGACAGGATTAATTTCTTATCCCTGATTGCTTTGGGGAAGGTGGTGGCAAATGACATTTTTGAACCACTGAGATCCATTGTGCAGATTCACTGATAGTGCTGTTAGAAGAGAATTTTCAGTATTTGGACCCAGCAACAGTGAAGGAATGGCAGTACAATGTCACATAAGGACAGTGCGTGATTTAGAGGGGTACTTTCAGGTGCTGGTGTTCCCATGATCCTGCTGCCTTTGTTCTTCTTTGCATAACACATTAAGCAGAACGTCACAATCTAACTAAGAAAGGACATCTCGGGGAGTTCATCCAGTGAGGCCATTTGGTAGAATTTAGGAATAGAAAGGTGCAAACACTGTGAGGGATTATAACATAGGCCTTCCAGTAGCCAGAGGGAGATAGAGGAACAGATATCTAAGTAGATAATGAGAAAATGTAAAAATAATAAGGTTGTTGCAGAGGGTGATTTTAACTTCCCTATGGAGAGATAGTCCAACTAGGGAAGGGGCCTACTAGACCTGATAATGGCGAATGAACCTGGCCAGGTGATCGAAGTTTCAATGGGGGAGAATTTTGAGAACAGTGACATAATGCTATAACTTTTAAGATAGTTATGGATATGGATAAAACTAGTCATCATGTGAAAGTGTTAAATTGGGAGAAGGCTAATTACAACAGTATTAGGCAGGACCTGCAGAAATTAGATTGAGAAAGGCTGTGTGAGCGTAAATCCACATTTGACATGTCAGAGTCATTTTAAGGCAAATCAGTGTTCAGGGTCAACATGTTCCTTTGAGTTTGAAAGATAAAGATGGCAAGATTTGGGAGTTGGTTGACAAGCGATGTTGAAATATTAGTCATAAAGGAAAAGAATGTTTATGCAAAGTTTAGGAAACTAAAATCAAACTAGCCCCTTGAGAAGTATAAAAGAAACATGGAAGAACTCAATCAAGGAATTAAGAGGCATTAAATGGGACCATGAAATGTCCTTAGCAAGTAGGATTAAGAAGAGTCCCAAGGAATTTTATACATACAAAGGAGTAAGAGCGTAACTAGTGAAAGGATAGTTCCACTCCAGGACAAAGGAGGGAATTTATGCATGGAGCCAGAGAAAGTGCATGAATTCCTTGATGAGTACATCGCATTGGGGGTTGGTCAGTGAGGTGGGAGGAGCGGATAGCTGGGAGAAAAGACGGACAGGTCAAGGAGCCGGGGGCGAGAGGGGGGCTGATCTTGGGATGAGGTTGGGAGTGGGGAAATTTTGAAGCTTGTAAAATCCATTGAGACCATTGGGCTGCAGGGTTCCCAGGCGGAATATGAGGTGCTGTTCCTCCAGCCTTCGGGTGGCATCGTTGTGGCACTGGAGGCGGTCCAGGATGGACATGTCGTCCAAGGAGTGGGAGGGAGAGTTAAAGTGGTTCACTACTGGGAGGTGTTGTCGTTTGTCACAAACTGAGCATAGGTGTTCTACAAAGCAGTCTCCAAGCCTCCGCTTGGTTTCCCCAATGTGCAGGAGGCCACATTGGGAACAGCGGATACAATATACCACATTAACAGATGTGCAGGTGAACATCTGTTTAATGTGGAAGGTTTTCTTGAGGCCTGGGAAGGGGGTGAGGGGGGAGGTGTAGGGGCAGGTGTAGCACTTCCTGCAGTTGCAGGGAAAAGTGCTGGGCGTGTTGGGGCTAGTGGGGAGTGTGGAGTGGACGAGGGAATCGTGGAGAGAGTGGTCCCTCTGGAAGGCAGATAAGGGTGGGGAGGGAAATATATCCTTGGTAGTGGGGTCAGATTGCAGATGGCGGAAATGGCGGAGAATGATGCGTTGAATCCGGAGGTTGATGGGGTGATACGTGAGGACAAGGGGAATTCTGTCTTTGTTGTTATTGCAGGCAGTGGGTGTGAGGGCTGAGGTACAGGAAATGTGAGAGATGCGGTCGAGGGCATTTTTGACCACTGTGGAGGGGAAATTGCGGTCCTTGAAAAACGAGGACATCTGGGATGTCCGGGAGTGGAACGCCTCAACTTGGGAGCAGAGGCAACAGAGGTGAAGGAATTGGGAATAGGGGATAGCATTCTTGCACAAAGGTGGGTGAGAGGAGGTGTATTCTGGGTAGCTGTGGAAGTAGGTGGGCTTGAAATAGATATCAGTTTCCAGGTGGTTACTAGAGATGGAGACAGAGAGATCCAGGAAGGACCAGAGATGGAGAAAGAGAGGTCCATTATTGTTCTTCAGGGACATAAATGTGCCATCTTTATCTGGTGTGGCCTATAACAGCAATTAGGAATGAACAACAAATGCTAGCTTTGCCTACAATGCCCACAACCCAAGAATAAAAAAGAAGTAGCTTGTACATGAAGAGATAGAAAGTGTGAATCGAGTGAGTTATATGAGGAGTATAGGACAGTGTTGAAAGTTTGGAGAAAAATAACATCAATTGAACCACTTTCAGGTGGTTGTACTGTGTTCTGGCTTTAATGAAAATGATGAACAAAAGCATCATTAGTTTTATCAGCATGATGGACCTCCTTGATGACACACAGCCTGAGGCAGTGAAGTGTTCACTCAGGTAACAATACAGCTGTTTCCCATTACACCTCCAAATTGACAGCAACATGTGCAGAATAGAGTGATTTTTGCTCAGTTTAAAACACAAAGACGTTTCTGAATATACCCATTAATTGTCACACAGTATCTTGTCCTGAAATGTCAATATTTAAAAGCATAAGTAAAGGTAACATTTTATGGTTTGAGAAATGAAAGGGAGTGGCTACATTACAAATAGAACATTGACCGAACATTTTGCTTTCAAGTGTAGAAGATTCTTGCACTAAAGATGTTACAGTTCTAGTTTTTATTTAATTTGTAAAGATGTTATAAACTGGCACAATATAAGTGTTACTTTCAGCAATCATTAATTGACAAATAGGTACAAAATGTGCTTAAATTCGTATTTAATGTTCCTCAACTATTCTGTGATGTTGATGATCACATAGGAAAAAAGAAAATTCAGTTATTCAAATGTGGGTTCAAATTATGTAATCCTTGGCCTAATTTGGTTTTATCTGCAAACGTGGTTGACAACGCGCTTTATTCAGAGCAGCACATTTCAGGATAAAGAGAATTTTAGGACAAAAAGAAAACAAAAACAGATATTTTACCAGATGTGCAAATGAAATGTGACAAGCATAGGTTTGCATGCCACTGACAATGTACATGCTGTTCCTTTCTGCTATGTTATTGTAGGTGGAACTAAAGTTTCAGTAACAAACAACAGGCAGCTATGTGTGCTCAAAGAGTGCATAAATTATGGAACGTTGATGCAAAGTTCTAAAAAAACATAATAAAAGATATTTGGCTGCATTTTAATCTCTGTGCTTTGATGGCGCTGTGCGTCTGCTGGGAAGAAAAACACACCAACACCAGTGACTTCAAGCAGGCCAACATCCCCTGCATTGAGACACTGACCACCCTTGATCAGCCACGATGGGCTGGGCACATTGTCCACATGACTAACAAGAGACTCCCCAAGCAGGTGCTGGACTCCCAGCTTCGAAATGGCAGGTGAGCCCCAGGTGGATAGAGGAAGCACATCAGTGATACCCTCAAGGCCTCGTTGGCAAAATATGACATTCCCACAGACATCTGGGAATCACTGGCCCAAGACCATCAAAGTGGAGGAGGAACATCCAAGAAGCTGTCAAGCACCTTGAGACTTGCCATTTGGAAAAAAATGGAAGCCAGGCGAAAACAACGATGGGAGCATACTACCACACCAATGTCTTATCCACCCCTTCCCATGACCACTACCTGCCCCAATTATAACAGAGCCTGAGGTAGCTATATTGGTCTGTACAGCCACCTATGGACTGACCCTGAGACCGGAAGAGAAGAGAGTCATTCTTGTCTGCGAGGGACCACCAATGATGATGATGCCTCCGCTGAGATTAAAATAGGGGATGGCTTGCAAATAACTGATGTTGAACCAAGAGTGAACACTTGCAACTAAAGTTTGGTGAAAGTGAGAAAGAAGTTGAAATCAGAATACTGATTTCATAAAGGTTCTGCATGATAGCACCAAAACCTATTCCTAATCGTCGAGGTGTTGATACGTTGATCCTAGTAACATCAGCCATCGATGCAGTGAATCCCCATTCAGTGCCTTGAGACCTGTTAAGAATAGTACCTGCTCAAGCATGAGACAAGACTTGAACACTGCCTGTTTCTTCATGCCAGCAACTTGGTGACAGACAGCTTAAACCTTACAGGATTTGTGAAAATTTTAATCGTAAATATGAACATTCTTTTCTCTGAGAGAATTCATAAATTGGGCTGTTTTCGAAGCGTGGTGCTGATTAAATGCTGTATTGTCAAGTTGTAGTCCTTCAAATGAAATGTGAACAAATATTACTTCTGATTGCTCCAGTGTCTTTAGTTAACAATGTTTAAAGAAAAGGAAGCAGTCTTATTTATGCTCTGAGCAAAGCCTTTCAAAAAATAAGACTCATGACTCATGTCTCTTTCTTGGCTGTTATTGATGACAATGTAGTGAATGAATTTGTAATGTCTTACTGCTTTAACATGATAACATGAAACATTCACTAAAAACGTGTTCAAATAATGCAGGATATTGGTGATGGAATCTTCCTTTTCATTAGCCACATGATTGACATCTACGAAGTCTCTAAGCTATATGAGCAGGTATATCTGAGCATGCAGATGAGTGAGTTTATCTCTGCTTCAGAGCAATCAGAAGTAATATGCATTTACATTTCCTTTGAAGGACTACTACTCGACAATACAGCATGTGATCAGCACCGCACTTCGAAAACTCAAGACTGGCAATTG
Source organism: Ginglymostoma cirratum (assembly GCA_024137785.1). Taxonomy (NCBI): domain Eukaryota; kingdom Metazoa; phylum Chordata; class Chondrichthyes; order Orectolobiformes; family Ginglymostomatidae; genus Ginglymostoma; species Ginglymostoma cirratum. Next base: position 45,080,595 of record JAHRHZ010000266.1, read on the forward strand.
ACTTCAATGGAATGGGCTACTACTAGGATTGTGTCAGTGATGGGGGCAATTATGGTATAGTCGATAGTGAGGAAGTTTATCTAAGATTACAAAAGGATCTTGATCAATTGTGCCAACGTGCTGAGGAGTGGCACATAAAGTTTAATTTGGATAGATGAGAGATATTGCATTTTGGTAAAACAAACTAGGGCAGGACTTATACAGTTAAAGGTATGGCCCTGGGTAGTGTTGTCAAATGGAGAGATCTAGGGGTTCAGGTGCATAGCCCTTTGAAAGTTGCATCACTGGTAGATAGGATGGTTAAGAAAGCGTTTATCACACTTGCCTTCATTGCTCAGACCATTGTGTGTAGGAGTGGGGTCATCATATTGAGGTTGTACAAGATGGTAGTGAGGCCACTTTTGGGAGCTGTGTATAGTTCTGGTTGGCCTGTTATAGGAAGAATATCATTACATTGGACAGGATTTACCCGTATGTTACTGGGACTGGATGGTTTGAGTTATAAGGAAAGGCTGGATAGGCTGAGATGCTTTTTCATTGGAGCGTATGAGGTTGAAGAGTTGAGATTGAGCTTGACCTTATAAAGTTTTAGATGAGGTGAATAACAAGCTTGTGATTTCAAATAAACCTATTGGGCTATAACCTGGTGATGTGTGACCTCTGACCTTGACCAGATATCAATGATGACAATGAAGTGTTGTATGTTCCAAGTGACAAAGAAAACTGTTTCCCTAGGATGGGGGAATTCAAAACTAGAGGGCATATTTTTAAGATAAGAGAAGAAAGATTTAAAAGGTATCTGAGGGGCAATGTTTTCATACACAGGGTGGTTCTCATGAGGAATGAATGCCAGAGGAAATGGTAGATGAATGTACAGTTACAACATTTAAAAGACATTTGAACAGGTACATGAATAGGTAAGGTTGAGAAGGATATGTACCAAATGAAGGCAAATGGGACTGGTTTAGTTTGCGGATTTTGGTTGACATGGATGAGTTGGACCAAAAGATCTGTTTTCATGCTGTATGACTCTATGATCCTGTATGTGAAGATAGTAGGGAGGGACTTCATAGGAAATCAGAAGGTACTGGGACCTTCAGCAGAGGAGTTTCAAACACGTCATGGTAATTCTGGTGTCTACATGGGGAGGGTGTAGGGCCAACAAGAGCACTGGAATTTGCAAAGTCATGGATTATAGGGTAAAATGGGCACAATAATAATTATATTAAGGTACTTAATGGAAAAGTAGGTATGAAAGGTCATAGAAGTTCACGGACTGCAACACAAAGGTACATGAAAGATGGGGGTAAATTTGTGCATTACAATTTTTGGATTGAAAGTTAACTTCACAATAATCATACAAAACTGCTGACATTGCATGCAGAGTTGGTGGATTATGTTTCTGCCTTTTTATTCAGGGGTGGTGTAGCACTGTTGGGACTTGTGGCCCTGTTAGGGGCAATTACAGGAGTCATGCCTTCGTTCATTCATAATGCCACCATCTGCTTTCAATTTGCACATCATCAGCAGCTCATTTATTGTCCAAGAATGCACGTTAAAAATTATGGCCTCAAAAGTCATGGCCATTATATTGTGTGCATTAATGGCTTACTTGCCATGTCAGCTAAGCAGCTGCAATGAGAACAAGACAATTAAAAGCAGCACCATTTGTGACTCCTCAGATACTGAAGCAGTCCATGTTCACATGCAACAAGATCTGGACAATATCCAGGCTTAGGCTGACAAGTGGCAAGTGACATTCACGCCACACAAATGCCAGGCTGTGACCATCACCAATAACAGACAATCTAACCACGAACCCTTGGCATTCAATGGTGTTACCATCGCTGAATCCTCCATTATCAACATCCAGAGGGTTACCCTTGACCAGAAACTCAACTGGACTCACTGCATTAACAGAGTGGCTACAAGAGCAGGCCAGAAGCTGGGAATACCACGGCGAGTAACTCACCTCCTGACTCCTCAAAGCCTATCCACCATCTACAAGGCACAAGTCAGGAGTGTGATGGAATACTCCCCACTTGCCTGGATGAGCGCAGCCCCAACAACACTCAAGAAGCTTGACACCATCCAGGACAAAGTAGCCTGTTTGATTGGCACTACATCTACAAGCATTTGCTCCTCCCACCACTGACACTCAGTAGCAGCAGTGTGTACTATCTACAAGATGCACTGCAGAAATTTATCAAGGATCCTCAGACAGCACCTTCCAAACCCATGACCATTCCATCCAGAAGGACATGGGCAGCAGATATATGGGAACTCCATCACCTCCAAGACACTCACCATCCTGACTTGGAAATATATCGTCGTTCCTTCGCTGTCGCTGGGTCAAAATCCTGGAATTCCTCCCTAATAGCATTGTGGGTCAACCCACAGAAGGAGGACTGCTGCGGTTCAAGAAGGCAGCTCACCACCACCTTCTCAAGGGCAACTAGGGATGGGCAAGAAATGCTGGCCAGCCAGCGACGGCCACATCCCGCAAAATGAATAAATAAAAGAAAAGAGCTGCGTTTGGATGTTATTCAATTTCTTAACGTTCTCTTGATAAATGGAAAAATCTGGAAAATCACAAACCCCTGCTTTATGCGAAGGAAATGTGGCACTTGTTATTCTTGCAGTCCTCGGCCTTTTGTGTTGAATGAATGCCATATTATCCATCTGATTTTATGCTTGACATCTTCAGGTGATCCCATTTTAAACTATGTACACATCATATGTACCACTCACCATTATGGAACAAGCAGCAGTCAGTGAGACATTGTAGGTTGCTACAGGTAGATAGCTCTTAAGGATTCCATCAGGATATCATATCAGAGTGCAGTGCAGTGAAGTCACCCATGGTAGCCAGCAACCTGACTTTAAATATGACACCAGAGGTAAACTATGTTAGTAGATCCCAGCAGTGCTGGGCACTTCTGCCTCTTGGTCAAAACAATTCCCTGACAAAGATCCCAGTTGCGTAATTAATGAAGTAACAGTGGAAGATTGCACGAGAAAAATCACTCCATGTCATGGCAGACGAGGCAACATGAATCTCACTTGACAAAACACTTTAACTCAAAATGGGAACATCCGTCTCTTGTTCACTTCTACCTGATAAAGCCGCGTCGTTCACTTAAAGACATCTGTTAGGTAATCCTTCGGCCTTCCCTTGTTGGAAAAGCAACACAACCTGTTCTATCTTTCCCAAAAGATGTGACCATTCAGCTCAGGCACAATTCTAGAAAAACCTTTTACATCTTTTTGGGTGCTTTATATGGTTTATATAAAATGAAGACCAAATCAATTCAAAGTGCCATAAATGTGATCTAACCAAAGTTCTAGACAAGTTTAACGTAGTTTCACTTCTTTTCAATTCTGTCCCTCTAGAAATTAACTATGGAGATTTTGTTCATTTTTGGGTATCTTGCTAAAATTATTAATCATAAAATTAAGAGTATCTGATATTCACACTTTTGAAGGTATATCAGTGCGTAATGTACAATTGCAATGCGTCTTTAGTACCTTTTGAAAATCCAAATATCTTTCTTTGAGTACGTTAGACTTACCCATTCTTCCTGCTACTGCTTTAAAACATCCACTATGTCTGACCTACCCCTTTGAAACCTATGCTGATTAACCTTTAGTCTATTCACTGTTCTAAACATTTTTCTATTATTTCTTTGAAGAAGCAATTCATTATTTTTCCAACCTTTAATGTTAAGCCAATTTGTGCTTTGATTTTTTTCTATCTCCCTTTTTAAATATAAGAATCGTATTAATTGTCCTGTAGTCCTTTAGCACTATTCTCTGCCCAGTACACTATTCTATTCTCTTTAGTAGTTAATGTGAAATATATAATATAATGGCACCTTTGCTATCTCTGCGCAACTTAATTTAATATCCAAAAATGCATTTTATATAGACCAAGAATTTTATCTTCTCCAATTTTGAATACCTCATCAATTATCTCCCCTGCATTCCTATCTTAAATGTCTTCATATCATTTTTGCTTTCTTCAAAGGCCATGCTTATCATGTTCATCTCCCTGGTAAATTTTAAAACAAAGTAATTGTTCAATATTTCTGCCATTTTATTGTCATTAGTTCTGAATTTATTATAAACATCTCTTTGGCGTTAACACTATCGTGATCTTTCAAAGTCAATAGAATACTTCAGCATTTCTTCTTACTTCTTAACTTCTTTCCTAACATTTTTGAATTCATTTATTGCCATCCTCCCTTTTTTATGTACAAGACCTTTTATATTTGTTTAGATATTGTCCTTTTGTTTATTCTTCCATGATGTGTCATTACCAGCGGGTCATTTTGCTTTATGTTTTTAATGGAATATAATTCCCCTAGACTGTATTGGTCCCTGGTTTAAATACTTTCTGTTATTGTTCTTCTTCTTTGCTTGTTTTCCTTGTTCAATTTCACCTCCTTAGCGTGCTGAGGATATTGAGTTATAACAGTGCATTTTGTAAAAGGAATTGTGAAAACAAAATATTTTATAATATGCAAAAGTTATGACAATTTCCTCTATAATTCTCTTAATTTACAAAACTGGTTTCTACTCTAAAAGTTCAACCAACATGTTACAAACTTCTGTGAAGCTTAATATTGATTTGGAATTTTACCTGTTTCCCGGAGTAACTCCAGCAAGTGGCCAATAGAAACAATTATGTATCAGCAACGACAATACAAAGAAAGATACAAAGAGTAGTACAGCACAGGTCCTTTGGCTCAATGAGATTGTGCCGACACATGATACCTTTCTAAACTAAAACCCTTTTGCCTCTATGCAATCCATATCCCTCTATTCCCTGACGATTCGTATAGCGTCAAGATGCCTCTTAAATGTTGCTATTGTATCCACCTCCACCACCTGCTCTGGCAGCACCTTCCAGGCACTTACCACCCTCTATGTAAAATACTTGCCTCTCACATTCCTTTTAACCTTACCATAGGCAAACAAAGGACTGGCAATACCAGATGAGCAATAAAAATAGCTAAGGAATCACAATAAGGACAGTTTTGTGAAATAATAGCTCTGGATTTTAGTGAGACCCCAGACTTGTATTAATTTGTTGAAATAAATTTACATGAGGTAAAACATGTGACCAACTATATTCTGCTTGACCTGCTGTGTTCATCCAGCCCCATGCTTGTTATCTCGGATTGTCCAGCATCTGCAGTACCTTTTATCTCTGACCAACTATAGGGTTCATTGATTCTGTGCAGAGTAAAATTTAGGTGAATGGGCAAGTAAGTGCTATGATTTCCTTGGAAGGTATGAGGTGCGATTTAGGGCATGTTGGGGGAGCATGTTGGTAGAAGAGTGCCATTAGAAATGGGTGGGTGCCTGAATTGGCAGGTATGGGGCACTCGGAGCAGGGAGGGGTGACTGAGTCCGAGGGGATGAAGACTGGAGAGCCCAATAATCAACTGCATAACTTGAGCAATATCTAAGATGATTGAGGCTGAGACATTTTAATGAACCTGCCTTGACACTCAGGCAGTCTTGTTGCTACCTTTAAACTGTTTTTGGAGGCAACGAGTATGGAGTATAGCATAATTCAACAGCAGATAGTGTAATAACATTGATAAACAAATCCAGTTGAACTTTCAGTCTTTGATATTATATCAATTTTCAATTTCAGACATTCCTGAGGTGTAGTGTTTGCACCATTGTGTTGTTTGTGATTGTTCCCTACTCCCATTTATGCAACTTGTGCCTCCTCACTCATCATCATCCAGTAACTTGGATAAAAAATTCCTAATCCTTGAACTAAATCATTTCAGATATTTGCTGAAAAACTGAGGCCCTGGTTCAGATATCTGGGAGCACCATTTATCACCGACCAAACACTCAACCCTTTATCCTACCTTCCACAAGTTATCAATACATGCCACATTTTTGAGGAGTTGGAGATAGCTTCTTAGAGATTTACAGAAAAACACATGGCGTTAATGCTCGACTGCACCAAACACAGCACAAAACAGGCCCATTCATTCACATTTCAAGCATAGAAAGAGAATGGCAGGAAATATATGTGAAGTTACACTAATAGAAAGTAACCTTCTCCATTTCTTAAGAAGCTTTAAAGGAAGCTGTACAGTTTTGTTACAGTGACAGGCAGCTTGATTACTATGCACACCCCTGCCCCGCTTCCCCCAGCACCACTCTTCAGCGCACACTTTGTGCAACATCAAAAAAATGTAAATGTCACACTATATTGCCGCATACTGCACATGTAACACAGCACTTGCATTAAAATAACTTTCCAGTATTTAGAATTCCACTGACTTCTATTATCATTTTTGTTGTCTTTCTTTTGTGTGATTTTTTTCAGACGTTCTGGCATACCTGTTGATTTTTCAGGAAAGATATGTAATTATTGGAGCAAGTTCAGAAGAAGAGAACAAGCAAATTCCTGAAATTATAGGGCTATGTTATCAGCAGTGACTGTCCATCTTAGGAGTTCACTCTGGAAAAGTAGGATACGTGTAAGCCTTGATAAAGCCCTTTAATATTCTCATGGGTATGGCTTATTTGGAGAGAGGAAAGTTTCGTAGGGCACAGAAATTGCGAACTGTGCTTATCTGCTTCTCTATAGATAGTAAAATTAGCATACTTATTGAACTTAGTTTCATAATTTACTATAGTGAGATTTGAACTTATGTCATTTAGATTGCTAGTATTCCCAACAAGAAAGAGTTCATGCTTAGTTCCTATATCTCCCATGATTACCTTCGGTATTGTTAGCCCTAAGTTTTACTATTCATATTTAAATATAATTTTAATCTATTCATTTCAGAATTTAAGGGTCCTGTTTGAAACTGGATAATACATGAATAAAATTCTAGCTGAACACCATTGATCATATTTTGTAACACTTTCACACTGTCCATAATTTTACTGGACAGGTTTTCTGAAGCCTCAGAGCCACCTGCCTCAGTCATGGCTAGGACCTTTTTTAGTTTAAATTTTAGGGTCTGGCGACATTCCTTCAGACCTCAACACAACATCACCTACAGTTCCTTCACCTACAAAGATAAACTGCGCTGGAGCTGCCCTTAAAAGCTGTTGCCAAGGAAGATCAGGGGAAAGAGAAGTGAATATGAGGGAAGGATGTGAAAAGGGAGAAGAGAGGGGGCAAAGCAAATATTTTAAAATTTCAGGTTTCGTTGTTAGCAGGAGAAAGCAGGAGAGATTTCCTAGCTCTCCCCAATCAGAATCTCCTCTCAATCTACACCCCCTGCATAACTACATGTTAACTACAAAAATCAATTTAAACCAACCAGAAGGGTCTAGGCCTGAAACGTCAAGCTTTCCTGCTCCTATGATGTTGCTTGGCCTGCTGTGTTCATCCAGCTCCACACCTTGTTATCCAAGATAGATTACCCCTTGTTTCATCTGATTCTTCAAAAATGTGAAAATTTAAGGCAATATTTTAAGGCATTTATATGGCAAGTATATTTAAAATGATAGCCATAATGAAGTCTTATTTTGAAATATCCTTTTAAACTATTGGAAAGATGCCACTTTAAGTATACATCTGCAAAATCACCTTTCCTTATTTTGAAAATATATGTTTGGCAAACCATTTTTTGGCTGGAGGAGACCACATGCAAAGATGTTCGTTTGAAAGCAGATAGCTGAAGTTGCATTAGATGGAGATGTAAATGATGCCTAGGAGGAAAATTTGTGGTCTTGATTGAACATGTCACTGATATCCAATTCAGCAGTAATTGTAGCCATTATAACATCGCAGACCGGAAAGAAAAATTAATTTGTGCCTTGGATTAGTAGTGTTTATGCCAAATGTTTTCATGTTCATTGCATTCCACAGTATTCTCAGAAGACAGCAGAAGCCTTAAAAATGGTAAAACTGCTTCCCAAGCAGGTTTCTCAGATAGTGCCAGATGAAACACATGAATAACAAAAGAAGTGATCTGAAATTGCATAAACTAAAGTGGAAGACAAATGGTTTAAATTCACCAAATAGAAGAACAGAATTAAGTGTGAAGCTGGAAAATGGGTGTATATTTGAAAAATGGAAGAGAAGGATGTTGCTAATTTTCCAAGGTGGAGTTACAGTATGTTAAGAAGAGAAATAGTTTATTTGAACAGTTGTGAAATACATTTTCTTCTGTTGGACCTGTCTCTGATTATGATGTACGACTCAAGGTCCAGTTAGATAGCTGAGCCCTAATCCATAATCTTACTGTCTCTTGGCAGTTTATAAATCATAACTATCTTAATCGTGGTGGTTTTGAAAATAAAATGATTTGATTTTTGCCTTCAGGTTCTTTGTATAAAACAGCTGAATTACATACATTCACGAAAGGTGAATCTTCTCATTGTATTTTACACTTCAGCTCGGTATTGATTTATTTTAGTTAATATAGGTCACAGCTTTCCATCTTGTTCTTTTAAACAGACTGCAGAAGGCATAAAATAAATGGTCTGGACCACACGCCACTTCCTGCTGTTTTTGTAACTGACCAATCCCCACTACCTGCACTCGCCTATCACCATCCCACCTACCTTCCCCAGCCCCACCCTTCCTCTCTCTATTTATTTTGGAGCTCCCTTCCCCCTCCCCCATTTCTGAAGAAGGGTCCCGATCTGAAACGTCAACTTTCCTACTCCTCCTATTCTTCTTGGCCAGCTGTGCTCCTCCAGCTCCACACTGTTTTATCTCTGACTTCAGCATCGGCAGTTCTTATTATCTCTGTTTTTGTAACTTGCCTGATTTTGTGGGGTCATGAATCCAGAATGCAAACTTTCCTTCTGAAACAGGCTCATTCCTTTTCCCAAACTTATCGTCTGACTTAATGCTACCACCTTCTTCTCCTCACTGATCATGGTACCGCAACACCTGAGGTGCCAATTTCAAAATCTATTTAAATAAGTCTTCACCAGCTTGCAGCGTCTTGGGGAGACAATAGCCTGGAGGTATTGTCACTGGACCATTAACCCAGAGACCCAGATAATGTTCCTGGGACCCAGGTTCAAATCCCGCCACAGCAGATGGTGGAATTTGAATTCAATAAATGGAAATAAGAGTCTAATGATAAGCATGAATCCAGTGTTGATTGGCAGGAAAAACTCATCTGGTTCACTGATGCCCTTTACGGAAAGAAACTGCTATCCTTACTTGGCCTGGCCGACGTGTGACCCCAGATCCATAGCAATGTGGTTGATTCTTAACTGCACTCTAGGCAATTAGGGATGGGCAATAAACACACCCTCATCTGGTGAATGAATAAAGGAGTAAAAAAGCTATAGAGAGTTTTTGGCTAAAATTACTCTGCAGTAATTTAACCTTCGTTGATATTGTAGATTCTGAATTGTAAGATTGTCTGACGTTACAAATTGTTTCTTGAAGGAGATCTTTCCTAGGATCCCATTTCTAGAAAGGACAAGACCAGGAGGAGGAGCTGCAATAGAGTGAAAGTAAATGACAAGAAGGCATACTCAGCGGATTCCTACTCTTCCAAAAATATTTGTCAGACAAAAAATCTACTTTAAATCTCCCGAAGAATAATATTTAATAGAGGCAGTGATATAATTGTCATGTCTTTACAAATGCAAATAGTTAAGGTAATTGAAACCTTGAACTACTTTGGTTCAAAATCCCTCAATACTACCACAGATGTGAACGCCTGAAGCTTTAGAAATGTTGGAATCAGTGTGACTCAACAGACTGGACCCAGAAGTTGATAGGATTCATAAGTGGGTGGGAAAGGGCTAAAAATCTACAATCATTGAGCCAGAAAAGTATTAAAGCATGGAAATAGGCCCTTTGGCCCATCAAATCCATGTCAGTCAATAAAAACCCGTGTACTCTAATTTTATTTCCGAACCCTTGGTCTGTAGCTTTTGTACACAATGGCATTCCAAATGTTCATCTAAATACTTCTTAAATTGTGTAATGCTTCCCATCTGTACCACTTACAGCATAGAACATAGAATTGTACAGCACAGGAACAGGCCCTTCAGTCCATCAGGTATGCGCCAACCATGATGTCATTCTAATCTAATCCCATCTGCCCACACATGGTCCGTATCCCTATATTCCCTGCCTATTCATCTGTCTGTTTAAATGCCTCTTAAACATTGATCATATTGAATGGTGGAGCAGACCTGAAGGGCTGAATCTTCTTCTCCTGTTTCCAAGTACTATGTTCCTGCATCCTAAGTCCCAGGAAGACCGATTTAAACTACTCGCAAACCATACCAGGGTGCTATGAGATTATTCATAATGTTCAGAGATTATATTCCATTTCCAAGCTCTGCTGTTTTATTAAAAATCAGTGAATATAGTAACATGCCAAAATAATTAGATGAGGATTGAAGGGAAATAAGATGTTGGAGGGAGATGAGGTGTTGAGATGAGATATGGAGGAAGCACAGTGATTCCAGAAGCAGACTGTCCCAATATAAAAAAACAATGTCTGCAAACTGAAACACACTATCTGAGATTGTTTGAGATTATTTTCCTCTGCAGATTCCCCTTTTGTAAAGGTAGGTAGTGACAGGCTATGTCAGATGCTTGAGTTTGACTATGGTCAATAACAGAATAGGACCCAGAGAATGAGACTATTGCTGCTGAAATTTATTGATGACCAAGGCTATTGATAAAACAGATTATGATAGATGGTACAATGAGTTGCATGCTCAATTCAACAAAATTCAATACAGTGGCTTGTCTATCACACTTTATGTTGCTCTCTGAACGACTTCAAATCTTTAAGCAAAATGCAATCAATTTATTTTATCCATTGATTGTTATTACTTGTTCATAATTACTTTCACCTTTGCTTCCCCTTAATGACAGTGCAGTAGAGTATGGATTTGAACCTAGACTTGATTTCCTTCTGTTCATTTCCTCAGTGAGGTGTTGAATTACCACGTATCAATAGGATGCTCTTGGAATGGAGATAGTCCTATATTTTCTTACGGTGGGTCATAGCATGACTCTGCTACTGAATAGACCACATTAAATGCTATAATAACTATTTAATCCTGCCTGTTTACTGGGTGCATCATTGATTTTGAGCTGCAGGGTGAGTGACTTATCTGAGATCAATAAACTAAATCAGTTCTGTATCAGTCCTAAATCTTAAATAGTGGTTTGTTATTTTACAGAATACAATACAAATTTAAGTTCAAAACTAGTTTATGATAAGGGCTGTGCTTAATTTCAATTTTCCCTGATTTTGGAATTAATTGTTTAATTTTCATGAACTGCATCCCTGATGGGGTCAACTGTTAACTTTTTGACCAACCAGTCAGAAGTTCCTGAGCATGCTTTTTCCAGTGACCAGAATATTGTTTATTGCTTGAGAAACAATTTCTAATTCCTCACTACTTCCAAATTGCAGTTTTAGTTCATTTGTTCTTGGCTCACTCAATATTTGCTGAACTAAACAGAAAGTTTGTAAAGCAATACATGTGTTCCTGCATGAGCTGAGGTCACCATGAAAGTCCTATCTTCTCAACATTGCCTGTCACCTGACATGTGGTAACCCTTAGGTTGAACCACCACCAGCTGTCTCTCTGATGAGAGAGAAACCCTATGAGACTATGGTGATTTTACTTTTATTTTACACATGCAAAAATTGGACTGTGTGCTGACCCAGAAGCTGAATCATTTTCACTTGAGCTATTTTTGGAAGCTTCTGAAGACTGGATGGCAGGAATTTTCTATGGAAAGCCTGAGTCTGGGGCACTTTCTCATGCTGGTCAAAGGAAATGCTGTTAGGAAGCTCTTAAAGGCTCTTCTTTGCAGTTTTGATATTGACTTCTAATCCTGAGAGAAACTCGCTCTGCATTGCTGCACCTAGCATAGCCAATAAGAATCAGAGCAGCCGTCTTTGAAAGCAAGTGCACTTCAGAGGAAGAGAAAAAAAAACTCATGAAGAGGAAATCCTGAACCAGCCGCTCATCCAAAACTTAATCTTGTGAAGGACTTTGTCCATTTTTGGTGCAGAATCTTCCAGGCTCAGATCAATCACCTACACAGGCATTGGAATCCCATCAAACATCCCAGATGATAATCTATGAATGAAATAGAAATATTTTGCTTATTTTACTGGCAACGATATTTCTAGGCTTGCCTTAGATCCCTATACAGACCTTCTACAAACATTTGTCAATGAAGGATATAATTTATTGCAATTGTTGAGCAATGGCCTATTTATGCTGCTTCTCCTGTAAATAGTGCATGATCGCCAACTGGCTCTGGTAATAGATCACTATTTCAACAACGATTCATTTCCATGTAAACACACACTTTTATATTAAACTTGCATTTGCAATGATTGATTCTATTTATGTAGTTTATTGTTTTTAGGGTATAGTGTCGACGTACATTAATCAAATGAATAGGCATGATAAAAAAAAAATGGAAAACGCTGGAAAATATAACTCTTTCCCTCCAGTAAGAGAAAACACAACATGAGAAGTTTTGCATCTAAGAGCTTATCTTGTCTGTTTCATTCATGTTATAAAAATACAACTCATAAGAATAACAGTGTGGCATAGAGTCAGTGTGAAATATCAATCTTTGCCATCTCCCTTTGCAATACGTCCACTGCTATCAGGTCTGATAATTACATACCTTTTCTGAACTTGATTCTTCTGCTTTGAGGGAGCATGTGTCTTTCCATTAGTATTGCAAGTATTGTTGCCTATCTGCATTTTTTAAAATTCATGATAGCTGCAGAGGGTGGGAAGTTGAGATGGATGGTGTCAGACTGGGCACAGAATAGAATTCTATTTATGCACAACGGAAAATCCTGATCCTGTTAGAAATCCCAGAGACAGGTTATTTTACATATCTTTGGTAAGCATTCCTGTTGTTTTAACAAATGAGGTCTGCACCTGAGGGATGATGGAAAGAGTTAACTGCTGCAGTATCACTATTTTTATTCATCAATTACCAAATGGGTTGTTAACATGCATGAACATCTCCTTTTTGTTCATGATACATTCTCTGCTTTATCTCCATCATGGGCAGCACAGTACAGTACGGCAATGGACGACACTTCTTACTTAGGTGCTCAGACATAGATGTTTTTACATGAATTCCATACTTCCAGGATCCCTCCTCGTAGAAGGCAAGGGACTAAATGTTGGGCAACCCATCACCCTTCTTGGCTCTATCCGGGGCTGTTTTGTACTGGAATGAGACAAAGAGAGAGATTGAGTACTATGGGAATGGCTCAGCACAGGGTCAGCCTCCAAGAGGCCATCCCCACAAGATCTCTCCTCCCGCACCCCTGAGAAGAAATCATGGATCCCTCAGAGGATGCAAAGATAAGATAGCACCCTGAACCCTCCACTAACTCTGACCCAAACCCCTTCACAGGTACTTTAGCTAGGTTAGGAGTAAGGAGCACCTGCTGATGAGCACATCACTGTCACTTCTCTGCAGTTGGTCAAGGCAGAAATACTCCAGGTCACCGCCACGCGGATGACTGCTAGAGACTAGGCACTAGATCATTCCAGGCAGAAAGGACTCCATGATGTTGATAATCCATTGCTTCACTGATATGTACAAACAGACACAATGTAGCAGGCGGGTTTATCAGATGAACTGTGCCGACAGACACAAAGGTTGTAGAATTGTGCCAATGTTAATGGGACGATGTTGCCTCTGACATATGAGCATCTAGTTGCCTCCATGGTCATATGAACAAGGAACAAGAGTTCAAACCTGCTCCACCATTCGATAAGATCATGGTTAAGCTGATTTTAACCTCAATTCTACATTCCTGCTACTTCCAATAGTCTTTCATTCCATTAGTAATCAAGAATCAATCTAACCCCTTCCTTAAAAATATTTAAAGATCCTGCATTTTTTTGAGAAAGGGAATTCGAAAGACTCACAACCGTCTGAGTAAAAAAAGTCCTAATCTTTGTCTTCAGTGGGTGCCTCCTTATTTTTAAACAATGCCTCCCTAGTTCTAGATTCTTCCACTAAAGGGCACATTCTTTCTCCATCCACCCAGTCGTCACCTCAGGATTTTATATGTTCCAGTTCAATCACCTTCTCCAGAAGATACAGGCCTAAACTGTCTAACCTTTCCTATTCAGGTAATTCACTCATTTCAGGCATTAGTTTAGGAAGCCTTCTCTGAAACTATTCCAGCACATTAACATCTTTCTGTAAGTGTGGTGAACAGTATTTTGCACAGTTTTTCAGTTGTGCTCTTACCAATTCCCTGTATAACCATCCTATTCAACATAACATTCTATTAGCTCTCCTGATTACTTGCTGAATCTGCTTACTAACTTTACAATAATACTTTATTAGAATCCATACAGTGTGGAAACAGGCCCTTTGGCCCAACAAGTCCACACCGACCCTTGGAGCATCCCACCCAGACCCATCCCCCTATAACCCACACACCCCTGAACACTATATGCAATTTAGCATGGCCAATCCACCTAGCCTGCAATCTTCAGACTGTGAGAGGAAACTGGAGCACCCAGAGGAAACCCACGCAGACACGGGGAGAATGTGCAAACTCCACACAGACAGTCACCTGAGGCTGGAATTGAGCCCGGGTACCTGGCGCTGTGAGGCTGCAGTGCTAACCACTGAACCACCATGCTGCCCTGACAAGATGATGGTTTTCATGGAAAGCCAGGTCCAGCAGTCTGCAGTTCTGCTGGATTTATGCATGCACCTCCAGTTATTCTTTCAGGCATGGCAAAGTGACATGGGGACGAGGAACCTCAACCTCACGCCCCGTCCTCATGAGGAAACAGTCGGCAGTCAGCTGGAGGAGAAACTACATACAGGCTCTCTAGGAGGGTCTTCTCAGGATTCTCCAGAGGTGGCTGGTCTTCAATCTACACACTGCCTGCTGTGCTCAGCCCTGTATGCATTCAAGCTGGGGACACAATCAACATTTCTGGTCCCACAGGTTACAAATGATCCTCATGGGCAATCTTACCTGTTTTTTTTCAACTTTCTCACCAATGCCCTCATTGTTCAGGGGCTCAGAAGATCTGGCTCTAAGAAACAAAAGCTAAACCAAAGCAAAATATTATAAGCATGACAGGGCAAACATTTTAAAAGTATTTGTAAATAAAATTTAAAAAAAAACATGACAAAGAGATGTTTTCGACTCTGTGTACATCCAAGGAATAAAAAAACAAACAAATCTTTGATACTTATTCATCACATGCAACAGACAGAGGAAAATCAGAGGACAGGGAGGATTATAAAAGAGTCCCAGACTCACTGTATGATAATTCCAGGGGATAGAAAGTTGCATAGGCTTCATTGGAAGATTGTAATTAAAACAGAAATACTCAACATTTCAGGCAGGCTTCTGGAGACACACAAGAGTTAAATTTTTAAGTTAATCACTTTAGTTTTTTCATTGGCATTTGTTGTCCTCTGCCTCTGAATTTTTCTATATATACTAATTTCAGGTAGTCTAAAGCTGCAGGCATAGTAGCAAAGAAATTTGTTTCATTAAGTTTCCATATAACTCTGTTCCCCTTTCACAGAGCCATCGTGACTTGCATTACATTTCCAGCATCTTTTGTTTTCTTTTGAATTTCAGATTTCCAGAATCCATTATTTTACTTTTATAGATTATAAGGTTAGTTTCCTAGCAAACTTGGCAATAGAATACTGCTAATCCTAAAATGCAACACACATTGGAGCTTTATGTGCTCAGCTGGTTTGAGATCAAGCAGCTTTACATTTCAAGCACTGAGAAAATTGATAGCAAAAATGCATCTGCTTAGCAACGCAATCAAAACAGGTGATTTAATAAACAATTCAAAAGCTACAGTGCCCACATTGAATAAAATGATGAGGTTACAGTTAACACTTTTAATTCACAGAGACCACAGATGAATACTTAGTACAAAAATCATCAAATAGTGAATTGGAAACAAATAGATGAAGGCTAACACATTACTTAGAGGTTCCCTCCCGGTATTAATTCGTTCAACATAAATAGGTTAGAAACAGAGGGAGAAGAATTTCTGATGAATGTGTTAATATTTGCCATTAATGATTCAGGCTACCATTTCAGGGTCAGAATATCAATTAATCAATTGACCATTGATGAAAGCTATTTGTATTATAGTTGGCAACATTAATGAACAATCTACAGACTAATTTGTATGGAGATCAAAGCAAATTTATTGAAACATCTGAGAGTGGAAGCTGTCCTGTGAAATGATACAATTTAGAAATTGTTTTTGGTGCAAGACAGGTGTGTTAACAGTAGGTTATTAGCATTCATTGGAAGAATTTTTGCCAGCTGCCCCCAGGTTTTTTTTGTTGCAGTGTATGCAAATTTTGGTCATGGCACGGAACATTTAAGATAGAAGTGAACCATTGTATGGGAAAAGTATTAGCTTTTGCATGGAGGTCTTCGGAATACTGAAACTTGGTTATTTTTGTTTCGCCTAATGAACTCATTTCTTTCGCAATTGAATTGTTTAAACACAGGCATCTATGAGAAGTGAATTTGACAGAGGGCTGAGTAGAATTTTTTTTTAGCTGAATATTTTTGTAAACAATGTGCCTTGTTTTACGCCTGAACAATTGCCTGAATACCCAGCACCATTCGGTGTCCTGCCTTAATCAGTTGCCCAATTGCACACTGCTATTCTATGTGTGGCTGGTATGTTACTACTTTTACAGCTGTGTATGCCAATGAACCAAGGACCCAGAAGACACCACATAACCAGCTGTCATGACAATCCCAGCAGCGCTATGCTACACTAAGGATGTGTAGCTAAATTGCTTTGTAACAGTAAGTTATCAGTTCGTATGCTAAGTAAACCTATGTGTGAGTTTCAACTAAATTGTATACATGCTCCTCACTAATCTAAGAGTAGTAATCCTGGCTTAAAAAAATACAACACAGGAATGCAACATTGCGACCAGTGATGATGATTTTCAAAAAAAAAAGCAGCAAGCTGAACTCAAAAACCATAGACAAAAGGCTCATTTGAAACAGTGCAGAAGTTGTATATACGCTGGAACTTAGGAAACAAAGTACTGATCTAGCTTACTTTACTTATGAGGTAGTCAACTAGTGCCCCATGAATATAATGGTTCTGCTGCAGGGCCTTCAAGACAATATTGGATGACATTCTGGAGAAAAGGAAAAATGCATGCAAACCAAAGAAGGTTGAACTGTAGCTGAAAATAATACAAGGAAGAATGAAAAAAGACAAAAGAATCACAGCATTGCCAAGTCTCTACATGGAGTAATCTTATAGACTTGCAACAATAAATCTCCTACACTTCTTAGCATCAGGATGATGACCACTACATTTCCTAGCAATGAATTGGAAGGCCACAGTTGTCCTATCTGAATTTCAGCATTTTTTGAAAAAAAGGTGGGATCTATGGCTTTTTAGATTTAGACATTGCAGAACTGAATACACAAAGAATGAAAATAATGATAGCCATTGGAAATGCACAGAGTCAACACTTCAGCCCTGTCTGAAGAAGACCAGAAACATCCTGCTAAGCTATGAAAAATGCTGACAGGTTGTTTCATGTAGAATTCACCATCTATAACTACTGTGTTACAGATAACAACCATAAAAATCAACTGGTCTGGACAACAACATCTGCAAGAATTAAGTGTAGCTACGAGTATCTGTTTCATTCACTGTGAAGCTGTCCTGCTTTCCAAGATCTTTATCCAAAAGATAAAAGGAAACTATGCTCACTATCCTCAAAAACTGCAAGAAACGTCATTTCAAAGATGCAACTAGAGGCCTCAGTAGGGTACAACAAAACCATGTGTGTTATACTGACATCAAGAACAGGGCGTATAGCAGAGACCTGCAGAAGTTCAAACACGTAGATGAGGTTAGCAGCAAGACAGCTCAGGCTGAAGAGTTAGGTTGGAAGGATCTTCAAACAGAAGGCAACTAAGCTTTCTGGCTTGTGAATATGATACAATGTGTGGACAAATTAGATGTTATTTACAATATTAACACTATATGCCTGAAGAAAATTGGTAAACACATGCTCAAGACAAAAGTTAGAGCCAGGAGATAGTGAAAACATCCTACCAGTGAAAAATCTGAAGAGTATATACCTGCAATTATTGACACAACTAACAAGGGCAAAAGTGTTTACATGTAATAGATTCTAAACACAGAAATTGCTGGAAAAACTCAGAAGGCCTGGCAGTATCTGTGGAGAGAAAGCACAGTTAATGATTCAGAGCCAGTGATGCTTCTTATGAAGGCAGGCAGAAGGTTGAACACATGCACCAGCAGGTTCAAGAACAGCTTCTTCCCTGCTGTTATTAGACTGATGAATAGACACTCTCACTTCAAAGAATGCTGATCCTGTTAATGTTGATCTTGTCTAGAGCACGTCCTGTGCAGTGTAACCTGTATGCCTTACTCTGTCCAAGTTTTTTTCATCCTATGATCTGTAGGTCCTTGCTTACTCTGAGCCTCCTGCACTATTCACAAACAAAGCTATTCACAATACTTAGGTATATGGGACAATAAAATCAAAATCAATCAATCAATGAAATACAACAAAAAATGGCACATCAGATGACCTTAATTAATGTCCTCAGACAATTGACTAGAATGTCTCTCAGCCCTAAGTCCCAAATAATGAGAAATATCCCTGTTTAGTGAATTGGACCTTTTAGCTGTTTTAGTCGAGACACATAGCCCCGGTAGTTCATTACTAGAGGTTTTCCAAAATGCCAACGCGTGATGTAAAGACTTGAGCAAGGCACTCCCACTTCACCTTCAGTGAGAAGAGAAGAAACAGTTTTTGTTTTTGTTCCAGATTTCCAGCATCCACATTTCTTTAGTTGTCTTTTACATGTAATTACCCATCCCTGCCAGTGGTACAGTGACAATGAAAAGCAGCAATGCCAGTTCGGAATGAAACCACAAGTACTTTTCTATTTATTTGTTCGTCGGTTGTGTATGTGACTCAATAGGTCAATATTTATTGTTCAACCCTAATTGCCAAGAAAACAATTAAGAGTCAACCACGGTGCTGTGGATCTAGAGTCACATATAGGCCAGACCAGCTGAGGATGGCTGATTGCCTTCCCTAAAGGACATTAGCAAGCCAGATGAAGTTTTGTGACAACCAATAGGTGTTATATAGTCAAGTTTGTCCTTCCAGATTTTTAGTGAATTCCAATTTCACCATCTGATCCCATCCTGGACTCAAACCCATGTCCCAGAATGTTAGTCTCCAGTTCTGCTTTACTAGTCCAGTGATATTACCACTACACTGCCACTTTCCCTTTAACCTGGTGGACACAACTAGATCAGCAATGACAGGACTACCAATCTGTGTGGAAATCGGCACTATGACCATTCACAAAATCAACAAGTTACCAATCAACTTGTGCTGAGACTCTGCATGTCAAAGAGATGCACATCCATCTATTGACCTTCCCAGAAATTACAAATGTAATGTACAGGATTAAGAGTCAACTGGATGATATAGAACATAGTTGTATTTTATGGCATGTATATCAGCATACATAGGTACAGAGCTATTACATATGTACTAAAGTAAGATGGCATAATCAGGATATCCTGCTAAGCTTAGACCCTAGACTTCAAAACCTATCTTGAAAGAGAGGCTCAACCAAAGTTCCAGCAATAGAGGAATTGAATGCTACATACACAGAAGCTTGATTCTTTTCCAAGCTTGTTGCTTTTCATGAGTACTTATTAGTTCACTTGACAAAGGAATCTCAAGAAATTTCAGATTTCGGAATACCATTTTAAAGACATTGATTCCAGACACTACCTTTGAGTGTGTCCATCAGTCAGGATCTGAGGGATTGGCAAATACTAGATGTTAATGACCATGGATTAGGGCTGTGTACAGCTGGAGCCTGTGGATTGATGCTGTTTGGTTGAATACGACATGGAGGCCCTTTGGAGCAAGTGGTGTCCTGAATCCATCAGATACCCGATCTGGTTTCCATGTTGAGCTCTGTCAATGTCTAGTTTGTCCTGTACATTTGGTAAGATTGAAAGCAGAATATTAATGAGGCAAATGGTGCTATTAACAAGGTATTTAACAAGCAATAATTCTCCACTTATTGACAACTCACCACTGCCCAGTGAGAAACTTGCCGCACTGTGTATTAGAATATATTAAAAGACAGATGAAAATACTCCCAAATTGAAGATGGGCCCCACTGTATTGTTGTTTGATTTTCCACAAATGTCACCATAGCCCATGTCTTTATAAGATTCAGCCTAGTGATAAGTGGATTGTTCCACATTCATTTCTTTACTGCCAGGGATCGAAAGAGCAAAAGGAAAGCTCTGGGGTGGAAATGGGTCTTTGAAGGGCTGAAACCATTCCTGCCTGCCCAAAGTTGGGACCAGAGATGGGAATTAGAGTGGAGAGGCCTGGTGCATCAGTCCCAGAATGGCATTGGTGGTGCTGGTCATTTTGAAGAAGATGTTTTTGAGGCCTGAAACGGCTGCCTGCCTCCGCAAAGCAGGAGGACAATTAATCCTCATTAAGAACCTCAAGAAAGGTAAATTTAGGAAATCAATTGCAATTTGTCAGTTGGCCTCTCAAACCCAATAAGGTGGGCATCAAATCAGCTGCTTGGAGAGGAAAACCGCACTGCAGTGATTCCTACTCCATTATGTTCTAATCCTGGAGACAATAAAGGGCAAAGTAGCTTTCTGAATTATTTCTGTGCCTGTTCATGGCATTGTACTGGCTGCATTGACGGTCTTTGGACTTTCACTGTTCTTCACTTTACACCATTTAGAAAGTGTCTGTTTTCGATTAATTGAAGTACCCCTTTGTAAGTAACACTTAATTTTGACATCTGTCTCTAATCTCCCTACTACAGATGTCCCACTGGATGGTTGTCTGTAGACCACACCGAGTGTAACTGAACCCATTTGGTTCCTTAGGTCTAACCAAATTAATTCTGTTTTTGAATCTTCTGGAACATTCTCTGTTTTCAGTATTGCAGTTATTTTCTTAAAAAATATGGTCAACCTACCCCCCCTTTCCTTTGCTGTTTTTGAATACCTTGTATCCAGGAATATAATACTCCTGCATTCACATACTTGCACAGTAACCCTAATTTAGATTCATTTTCTCCCCTACACCGACATTATCTATTGATTTTCTATTTCCTTTATGAATGCTATCTATCTTTCCAAGTATTATGTGAACCTTCACACTCTTCTCTAATATTGTCTCCTGGTTCCCATCCCCCTGCAGGTTAGCTTAACTCTTGCCAACTTACCAGCAAAATGCTCTGCAAGGAATTCAGTTCAGCTCTGTTCCAATGTCATCCACCTGGTTTGCGCAGATGTCACCTTCCACAGAGTCAGTTTTCATGTTTCAGGAATCTAAAGCCCTCCCTCCTTCTACTATTATTTCAGCCACACATTCATCTGCCTTTTTTTTCCCATTTCTGTACTCATTTGCATGCGGCATTGGGAGCAATCCACACATTACTTCATTTGTTCTGTTTGCAAATTTTCTACCTAGCCCCCCCGAGTTCTGATTGCAGGACTACATTCCCCTTCCTCTCCAAACCACTGGTACCAACGTGGACTCCGATCTCTGGCTGCTCCCCAAGAACAATACCAAGGTATCCTCCCGAAAAGAATGTCCTGCAGCCGTTCTGTGGTATCCCTGGATCAAACATTGTTGCAAAATGGGGAAATGCCTGTCACTAAATCATTTGGTAAGGGCTTGGCTTAACATTTTACCAGAGTCGTTGTTTTCTTTGGATAAGAAAAATGTTAGTTAACAGAAGCATCGCAGAAAATACATCTCATCTCATTGAATTTTAGTATGTTAAGATGGAGATGACTGCTACATAGCACAGTTAAAGATATAATTAACCTGTGCAGCATGGACAGCAATCATGCAAATATACACCATATGGCAAGACAGTATGAAATGCAATCATCTAATAGTAGCTCATCAAAAATGGGATACATTTTATCATGCATCATTTCAAATTAAAGTAGGAATGATGGTTGTGACAAAAAAGACAGAACATTTAAATGAAGTGTAATTTTGAAAGGATTGTTGCATAATTATAATCCTAGTAGTCTTATAAACAAATTCTTGTCGGCAGAGGATTTTCTTACACTACAGTATCATTTAGGCTGATTCACCAATACCAGGGAATGTTTATCTCAGTATAATCTTAGAAAGTCCAGAACGTCATTGGAGAGTCGTTTGCATAGTTTTGTTAACAAGAAAGAAAGCAAATCATTTCAAAAAGCTGCAAGTAGTATCACAGTTAACTTCCAATTTTCAATATTATATTGAAAAAGTAGCTACATCTTATAATCAGACAGATAGAATGAATTGTTTTTATGTTGTTAAAACTACCGCACAATTCGGTGCATGTTGTGTTTATCTACACTGTCACTGTGGTATCTTAATGAATATTTGACAAGAACATGCCTGGTAAATAAGCTTAATATATCTGCCTTTGTATCTACCCTTGCGTCTATGCCCTGTTTGAATTCCTGCTGCCCTTCTGGAAGAGTGTTGGCATCAGGCAGCTGTCCTGCTTGTTTGGGGAAGTAATGAGGAGAGGTGATGGAGAAGGGAACACTGGCACCATGTTTTTCAGAGACAGTCTTGGAAGCCCTGATATCGAGCGTAATGTAGCAAAGAGATGTTTCTCTTCCCAGAGGACCATCTGAAGACATCCTGTCACCACACACTGCCAACCTGGTCACTATGCCCACCTCGCACCAAAGTCCTTTCCCTAATGTTCTCTCTGTTGCAAGCAACATCTACACTCACTCGCTTACCTGACCCCCACCCTCCCACACCAGTCACCCTGTACGCTGTGTGTGCTGCCAACTCAGTCCCTCAGAATACCTCACAACATTATCTCACACCTACAGGTGTGCCGTCCACTATCTCTGTCTTAATCATTCACCACCTTTATGTTATTGCAAGAGGCATCCTATAACTGGACAGAGTGATGATAGATGGCTTAGGAGGTGATGGGGTTCCAGACATCCTCACTCTTACAAGGCCTTGGGAGGTTGAGCACTGCACAGAGAGTGTCCCACAGAAGTGAGAGGAGGAAACATGCCTACTGGGCTGCTGGATTGCCTACTGGGCTACCAGGCCTCGATTGAGCCCCCGGCAGGCCAGGTCCCTACGGTTTTGTCTATGAGGCAACAATCCTCAGGACTGAAAGCAGGGCGCGAGTGAGGTGGGAAGCCTCATCCACAAGACAGCCAGTATGCCTGTATCACAAATACCTAATGTGTTTGTGGCCAATGTTCTTTCCCTGTGAATGCACAGTGCCCAGGTGTGAAAGCAGTCCCCTCCTTCACATGTCAGTTCACTTCCCTCCCCTGAGCAGTGCACATTCTCCCTGTGCGTCACCATCTCCTTCCTAGCTGCAGATTCTGAGAACCCCACATGTTTCGCACTTCCCCAGGTCATCAGCTAAGCTGCTTACATGCACCTACATTTTACCTGTCCCTTAAACCCAACCCACCTGCTCCCTTAATTTCTGTGAATGGGGGTGTGGTACTTAAGCAACCTGACCAACCAGTGCTGACCAAGTTTAGACAGACCTGCTTATACCCCTGCTAACGGTGGCTGACCTTTCTCCTCCACCTACCTTACCCCAGACTGGTTGTGTGCCTGTGCCAATTGTTACTGTAGGGCAAAGCAATGCATGCATGCTTCAGCATCTTGGTATGCACCTGGTACTACAGGCTGAGAGACCAAGGGAGCGGCCCCATAGGAAGCCCAACCCATACAATGGACTGGGTGATGACTGTACCTGACACAAGCTATACACTGCTGGTAGATGGCGACCCTGTAGATGAGTTTAGGCAAGCAGGTTGCGCTGTCAATACATTGAAGAGATGTCAGGATGGTGGCGATAGCTCCTTGACAGTTGGGTACCAGTGTTCACGTTGGAAAGATGTGTGTGGTTGGAGCTTGTTGGCCTTGGGCAAGATGGTGGTCACTCAGAGGGGTTGTGAACTGAACCTGCCAAGTACTTTGTTTTCCATGTTGGGTTTTCTAGATGGCTAGTTAGTTTGACGAACTTGGTAATCATAGAATCCCTACAGTGTGAAAACAGGCCCTTCGGCCCAACAAATCCACACCAACTCTCATGGCATCCCAGACCCATTCCCCTACCCTTTCCCTGTAACCCACCTAACCGACATATCCCTGAACACTATGGGCAATTTAACATGGCTAATCCACCTAACCTTCACATTTTGGGACTGTGAGAGGAAACTAGACCACGCAGGGGAAACCTACACAGACACGGGGAGAATGTGCAACTCCACACAGACTGTTGCCCTATGATGGAATCAAACCTGGGTCCCTGGCACTGTGAGACAGCAGTGCTAACCACTGTGTCACTGCTTATTAATGATGTTAGTTGGACCATCAACAAGGACCTTTATGTACAGTAATTAGTGATAGTTGGCACCTTGCCACTGACCTGTGAGGATCTCACCAAGCCATTGTGAAAAGCAGAAAAGATAGGGCAATACAATCTTGACATTGAAATGCACCTTACTGGACTTCTGTGCTGATTTTGCCGCACATTCCACCCAGTGTGAAGGGTGGACTCTCATAGCCAAATAGCTCTGGAAATAAATTTGATGCTCCTCTGGTTCAGACAATACTTAATCATTCTTGGCCTCTTGAAAAGTCTATGAGACTCCTGAATAGACTAATCAACATTTTGTTCCTGACCTTGCTCCAAACTTTGGCAGCATTAAGTAGAGCTTGTTGCCTACAGGATCTTTAATGAAAAGGTGAAGGTGACCAAACAGACAGCAATAAGTTGGTCAATTACTAATTAATATATAAGGCCAGAAAGATCAGGAATATACATAGTCAAAAGTTAACTGTAATAATAATCTTACAATAGCTACTATGTGTCTACATTCCAATATTACAAGTATTGCTAGTAAAAAATAATATAAGCTTTAAAAGAAGAAAGAAAAGTGCATCAATGCTATTCTGTGTAGTTTAAAATGTTCAAGACAAGGAAAGTGAAACAGAGATAACAAGGTGTCGAGCTGGATGAACACAGCAGGCCTGATGAAGGGTCTAGGCCCGAAACGTCAAGCTTTCCTGCTCCTATGATGCTGCTTGGCCTGCTGTGTTCATCCAGCTCTTCACCTTGTTATCTCGGATTTTTCAGCATCTGCAGCTCCTATTATCTCTGAAGGAAAGTGATACAGTCTTGTTATTTATAGAAGTAAAGGTCGTCAAGGGAATACAATTAGAACAGCAGAAATACTGCAGACTTTGAAAGCATTGAAGTAAGAAGAATAAATAAACATGTTAGAAAGATATGGCAGAGTCACTACCTGAAAGATTTAATATCAGAGTTAGGCCAAATAGAACACAGGATTGAATATCTTGAAGAAAACAGTTTTTAAGATACCATAATGTTTACATGTAAGTACTAGATCCCAAATTAAACAAATAAATACACTATTGTATTTAATAAGATCTTATGATATTCTAAGTTACCAAATCATAAACTACATCACAGATACTTTTGAAGAAATTCTATAGTTTTATGATTACAGACAGGCCCCGGGTTGCAAAAGTGTTTGGTTTTGAGTCTATTTCCAAGTCAATTTGTACACAAGCCAGAAAACACTGCAGGACAATCTAAAATAGCCATTCCTAAGTATGAGGAAATGTTTACATGTCAGATCTTTAAAATTACACTCCTGTACAGGATCATGTTTGTAATTACAAGCATTTGTAAGTTGAATGTTCATAAATCAAGGGCCCCCAGTGTTCCTTCGATCTGAAAAAAAATTAATGAGGTGTTATTTAACAGAAGAGTTCAGAATCTAATGAAACTTTAGATGTTTTCATTAATAATTTCTTTAGAATAGTGGAAAATTGTGACGATAGAACTTTGAAACCAGAATTCATAATAACCAGAAACCAAAAGTACTGCGGATGCTGTAAATCAGGAACAAAAGCAAAGTTGCTGGAAAAGCTCGGCAGGTCTGGCAGCATCTGTGAAGGACAGAACAGAGGTAACGTTTCGGGTCCGGTGACCCTTCCCCAGAACTGAGTTCTGAGGAAGAGTCATTGGACCCGAAACATTAACTCTGTTTTCTCCTTCACAGATGCTGCCAGACCTGCCGAGCTTTCCTTTTCTGATGAAGGGTTTAGGCCCGAAACGTCAAGTTTTCCTGCTCCTATGATGCTGCTTGACCTGCTGTGTTCATCCAGCAACTTTGTTTTTGTTCATAATAAACAGATTTGTTGTTGGAAAGAGGGCTGAGTCTTTCTCAGATTTATTTCAGTCCAAAGGAGATCTGACTTTGGAAAGCTATTCAGATTATGCTGGAAGCAGAAACCGGGGAAATCGCTGAAAAATCCTAAGAGAAGGATAACCTGATCACAGGAGAATAACAGAACCTATGCATGTTTATATGCACTCTGAAGAGAGATATGACAAACTAATGCAAACAAGGTGGATGGTGCGTATTGTGGTCAATGGTAGATAGTAAATACTGCTGTCATACCCCTCTGTACTCTGAATGTACCTGGATGTTTACGTCATCCCTTTCTTGCCTTGCCTGGCTTTTTTGCACCTTGCCCCTCATTACAATGTTTCACTCTAACAGACATGACGGCTCAGGATGTATCAATACTGAAACACTAATCTACTTTCGACATTCCCCAAAGGTTATCAGCTCAGGCGGCTGAGATGTATCTGTTGGTTGGAGAATTCCTTGCAGCTTTGCTACTCAAGTGAAGACCACGTTGAAGGAGAGAACAGTTACAATGCTTTCAGCAAGCCCAGCAAAGATGCAAAATCCAGCAGCTGCTGTACATCCTCCAAGGAAGCAGCAGGTGAAGGTATCCCAAAGAGAAGAAGAATGAGCAGACACTGAATCTACTGATCTCACTGTCATTTTCCACAGCTCTCAGAAACCCAGCAATGATGCAGTCAGCACGTGATATTCGAATGTTCTTCAGTGAGGTCTCTCATGTTAGGCAGCACATTGGCAGTAATCTTTTCATTGTTGGACAACATTGAATGTTTCACATATTATTTAGACAGCTAAATTGCTCTGAAATATGTGAGCATCCTGTAAGACAGCATTTAACCTGAGAGAGGCAGTGTTCTGTGCTATGAGAGAGACTAGAAATGTGAACTTCTCATTGGATACCTTCCAGTCTGGAACAGCATTCTCACTTGGAAAGCTGACAGATAGAATGAGACTTTGTCTCCAGAGATGCGCGGAATCTGTACTCCCACTCTTGAGGTAGGTTTAAGTGTGACTGCCTTGTGCAGGGCTTCTCACAATTCCTGCCTATTTGATGCAGCTTCAGTGCTACCCACATTAAAACTTCCCTCAGGCAGGAAGGAGAGATCGCATCTAGAGTGAGACACAGCCTGAGTGAGTGTCCAGTTTGGGGTCTGAGAGGCAGTGTGGGAATTTGGTGCAGAGGGGAAGCAGTGCGTTTTGCTTGCTTATTTTTTGGCTCACAGTTTGTAAGGTTATTTTTAACAGGATAAATTGAAGCCCAGGATCAGGGGCCCAGCACAATAAAGTGATATCACAGCTAAATGGGAAGTTAATTGGTGATAGCGACTAATTTGCGTATTTATTACAGGTTACTTTCAGATTGAAGGTAAATAAGGAAAATATTTACAGGCTAAAAATCAAAAGACCAGTACAGGAATTTTTAAAAACCAAATTAAGAACTAATTAATTAAAATAGAGATGCTGCACCAGGTGATGTGTTGTAACTGCACGATGTGGGAGCTGGTGGACTCCATTGCGGTTAACAGCAACAATGTCTACAGCAAGTGTTGGTTGCTTAAGGAGCTCTGGGTTTGAACACATCAGGGATGGGGGAGAGTTTCCTGGATGCTGCGTTTCAGGAGGCACTCACACACGTTAGATTAACTACCATGAATGCAGCCAGCAACAAATCAGACTCCTCAGCAGCTCAGCTAGGATGGGCGGAGTCTACTCTGTCGTCCTGGAAGACTTGGTTAGTCATCCCCAAGGGACCTTGAGGGGTTGGAATGTCCAGCAGTTCACTCTCTTTGACTTGGACTTTCACAGGCTGAAACAACACAATGGGGAATGTAGAGGGGCTAGGCACTGCTGCAGTGTCCTGAGATGGAGCTTCTGGTGTTCCCCTCTGTACTTCTTCCAATTGGCTCCTTCTGCATGTTGTCTTCTTGAGAGGAAGGGGTTCCTGGAGTGGGTTGGAAGTCCCTTGTTCCCCACCAACCTCACTATTGATGCTGAGCATTTAAGGAGAAAATGATGGCATCCAGCTCAATTTCATATTCGGCAGACACTAAGCTTTCTGGAGCTGGATCTCCCTGGTGCTAGCCAACCTGTCTAGGGAGACAGCCAGACATATACATGTTAGAGCCAGCATGTGAACATTGGTAAACTCCTCCATTCTTCAGTCCAACTTACTGATTGTCTCTGACAAACCTGCATGATGTTTCCGTGCCTGTCTTTGCAGTTTAACAAAATCATTAATGGCTAAGACCCTGGGATCAGCCTGTGCCTGGCATTCAGTAGGTACTTGGTCTCTGATAATTCCCTGAGTAACAGAGACTTGGTGTGCTCCTTTCTTGACCAGCTTTGGAGATATATTAGTGAGGTGTTCACCAGATTGTGCTGTTGAAGCTATGCTGGAACGAGGTGAGAATCTCTGAGCTGGTGGAGGTTGCAGGTGAAAGCCTTGCCGGTATATCCGCTGAGGCTTAAGTGTTAGCTCTTCAGGGATGAAAATGGAGATGACAGTCTCTTTCTGCCAGGACTTTGTTGAATATTGCTCATGTCTGCATAAGAGAAGAGAGACAAATATTTGTGTAAAATCTAACACAGATGAAGAATGAGTTAACATCAGTCACAATGGGACAGTAGCACGATAAAGTTCATTGGGTTGATTATCCACACAGTTCTTTGGGTCCCCACATGACAGCTCATGATCTTTTGGTCAAGTCCACCATCTTCTTCCTGTTTATGGCACAGAGACTAATGTCTCCCACCTCCCAGCTAGCCTTTGCCTACATAGTTCAGCTGTGAGACATTGTTTTCTTGCAATGGGAGAAAAGGAAAGTTCAGTGTGGTGGATATACATAGCACAGGCGTTAGTGTCAATGTAGGGGCAGGAGAGGTGGAGCAGTGTTCCCAGAGACAGTTGGAAGTGCATAGGACAGGTCAGATTAGGCACTGAGGAGGATGAGATGGATGAAAGCCATTTAGTGGACATGCTTCAAACAACAGTGAGAATTGTAGTCCATGAGCCTTGGTGAGAGGTTTGAGGAGTGACAGAGTTCCAGTGGCGGCCCTGTAAATATGAGGTAGGAGGGAGAAAATGGTTAGTTTTACTGTTGTGGAGCACAGAAGATCATTCTCCCTCGTCTTGCAGTGCTAGGTTTTTTTTTACTGTGGGACACTATCTCAGTCTGGGCTGGCTGGGTCTTAGAGCATGACCCCTTTTGCTGGACAGCAGGAAAGAAATGACCTTCCTCACCATCCTGTCTGTTTTGACGTCCCTGTCCATAAAACAGGGGCTAACTTCCCTTACTAGGCCATTTCCTCAGAGAAATCATAGGCACACAGTGTAAGGACCATTTCGTGGCTTGCAGCATCTGAGGTGCTGCTCATTGGGGTTTAACAATGGGGCCAGTGGTGTGAATGTCACAAAACCCAGCAGCAGTGAATACAGTGAATGATTTCTGATGAAGGGTTTAGGCCCGAAACGTCAAGTTTTCCTGCTCCTATGATGCTGCTTGACCTGCTGTGTTCATCCAGCCCCATGCTTGTTATAGCAGTGAATACATCCACCTTTCCTACCACACGATTCATGAGAAGGGCACCATTCCATAATTAATGAGATAAAGGTGGAAGATTGCATAAGACTGGCCACCACTAGTCTCATTTGAAAAATCATTTTGCCCAAGACTGGAAAAATTCAACCTAGAGAACTGTAAAAGTTTAGCATGACTTCCCCTTTTGAATGAAGTGCATCTATTTGCAAAGCCAAAATTCCAAAAAAACATTTTTAATCTTCTTATGGATTGCTCCTCTACATACAAAGAATTTTGAATATATATCTCTGGGTCCCCATTTTTCTTCCATTCTTCTCAAAGTATTATTATTTCGATTTTAGTGTTTTTCAAGTTGTTTCACCCAAAGTGCATCACTTCACCCTTTTCTGCCTTAAATTATATCTATCATGTGTCTTCCAATTTCCTCATTCTATTTACAACCTCCTGAGTTCTGCTACTATTGTGCTCACTATTTATTGTGTTGTTAAGTTTTAATTGGCCTGTAAACTTTAAGCCCACATCATTTCTATAATGGATATAATACTGAAACCTACAACTTTCCCTCCAGACAAAAAAAAAAATTTAAAGTTTTTTGAGGAGATTTGTAGCTCGTGTTGTGGATGAGGTTGTAGACTTGTTCACCGGGCTGGTGTGTTTGATTGCAGATGTTTCGTCACTCTGCTGGGTAACATCGTCAGTGCACGCTGGTGAAACTTTGGTGTTCTGTCCTCCTTGTTATTTCTATGCCTCGGTTTATATGCCTGGAGACCTGGCATTCCAACTGGAACTCCATTAACAAAACACATTGAACTGGAACCAATATACAAACCACTGAAAAACAGAACCGGAAGTAATGCCAAACACCCCAGCAAACTGAGGCATAGAAATAACAAGTGGGACAGAACACCAGCACTTCACTGGATGCGCACTGACCATGTTTCCTCGCAGGGCAATGAAACGTCTGCAATCAAACACACCGGCTCGGCAAGCAAGTCTACAACCTCAAAAAAAATCTGTTAACCTCTGCTGCCTGTCTCCTATCCTTCATCTCATTTCATACCTGAGTTAGCACCTCTCCTTTAATTCAGCAGCTTTCTATTTCCAATGTGAAACTACATTTTGCTAATAGCACTATCTTGAATCATAGTACATTGAACACTGAAATTCAATCCTGTTTTTATTTTCTCTCATCATAATTTCACTGGTACCATTTTTATTTAATGTCTTTTCCTCATTGGAACAATAAGCTGAATTTTAAGTCTTGAAAACAAGTCACAAAAATCTGGAAGAGGAATTTAACCTGCCTTGAAAATCCATTTTCAGCTTTCACACAGATGGTTAAAGGGCCAAAAGAACATTCAGGAGACACATTGCTCATTTAAGCACTAGAATGATGCTTCATCCCTCTTTTTTAATCATTCCAAGCCTTTTGGAAAGCCAGCAGGTGATAGAAAGCAAGATGGGCTGAATCCACAAGTAGATGCAAAAAGCAGCAGGAGCAGGGCTGTTTCCTGCAGGCCCAACAAGCTTACCAGTAAGATCCCTCATCTCAATATCTCTGTTTTTCTGCAACCTTCGGACTGGCCCCGCAGTTTGATCCCCAGCCCATATTGGAATCCCCCTGCATAATTGAGAACCATCATTCCTGGTCACCACCATGATGTGAAACACGCCCCTACTTTCCACGTTAGAATGGAAGTTAGATTCTAACTTCCCCGCAACAACCTTCCATGACTGGAGCCACCTATCTCACCAAGACCTCTTGTCACAGTCATTCCATCTCCTTTACTCAAGATATCTGTTGTTTTGGCATATCCTGTATGCTATTCCGCATGAAAGGTCTTTCGCCTGTCGAGTAACAAGCTAATAAAAATAAATTTGGAGGAGGTTCTGCCGTATTTAACTACAGGATGTTTGTGACACCAATCCTTATGAGTTTCCCAACTGCAAAACCCAACTGCTCCATACTGCATGGGATATACCACCAGGCTAGCATCAGGCAAAAGGGCTGTACAGGAGCAAGGTTAAGAGTCAGGTGGGAAAGGCACATTTTCAGATGGGAAACCCAAATGCTTCTTGCAGGTCTTGCCAAAATTGTTCAACAAATTTTCTGTTCTTTGGCTAGCCAGTCTTACAGGCTCCCGCTCTGTCTATAACACAAGCTTTGCAATAAATGAACTTTCCTCATGAATCCAGCACCCCACCACCTTCCTTCATCATCAAAGATACCCAGGACCTGGAACTCCTGGTCTAATTAAAAATAAAACTTGAGTTTAAACAGAGGAACAGAATCTCTTAAAAGTATTTGTGACCAACTTGCCTCCTGGAACACTAGAGAGCATGAGTGGACAGTTCAGAGTTAGCTTAGAGTCAGGCTTTCCGTTTATCAATTTTATTCCAACCTGGGAGGGGAATGAAAATCATAACCAAAAAAATGTAGAAATATGTTAGTGGTGAATCTTAGCATGCAATTCATGAAGCCATTTGTTATAACTACGACAAGAGAACGACAGAAATCTCGGGAAAACAGCATAAACATTTTCACTGCGCAAAATTGGGAGAAACCCATGAGAAATCAACCTCTAATAATGAGGCCAAATTTATACAATAAAGATAGATTATATTAATGGATACAAGCAGACAAACATTTTAAATGATACAAAATATGACGATGTGCATAAATAAACAATTCACTTATACATTCAGAGGTGTCCCCAGTGTATGAATGCCCGACTTAGGAACGCTTGTACTTATAAACGAGATTCCTTATCATTATTAATTTTAAGGATCCCACACGTGAACCTTCACTCATACTTACACATGGATATTTTATATTGTGGTGTATTGTTTTCTGTCATGCATACAAATTGACTTCATGAACGGAACTCGTTCATAACCTAGGGACTTTCTGTGTGTTTCTAAGTGTGGATTAGAAGAAGGAAAGTCAGTTAAAATCCGTTAATTAGTGGAGCCAAAAAAAAATAACTGCATATGCTTAGTGACAGAATGCTAAATCTCTTTGTACTTTTCTGACTGCTTCATTCAACGAGAAACTGTGGTATTGACCTGGAAGTGTTCAGCATTTGAGAAAACGTTCTGTTCTTGTTGAAACTACAGAAAGAAAGCCAAAAGCATTACAGTGTCCCACATTTAAATTGCAATCGCAGGCATCTTTGTCAACATGTCTGCCTGATGGATAGACAATGAGTAAATGAAACAGTTCACTGATTAACTAGAGGGAGCCTTTATCGAATTTGAAGACATAATTGTTCAATGATTGAACAACAGAATGCATCCTACAACCTGATTTAAGAGTGCCAAGTAGAGAAATTTTCTTTGTTTTGCACTCAGTCAGGTGCATATTGAAGCAGAACAACTTATTCCCAATTTACTTTTGCTCTGGAAATACTAATATTACTATAAAGTGCAATGTGCTTGGTATCAAAGAGATATAGTGTTCATTGAGTTATCCTG
The DNA here is from genome assembly GCA_024137785.1 of Ginglymostoma cirratum. Classification (NCBI taxonomy): domain Eukaryota; kingdom Metazoa; phylum Chordata; class Chondrichthyes; order Orectolobiformes; family Ginglymostomatidae; genus Ginglymostoma; species Ginglymostoma cirratum. The sequence continues at coordinate 45,113,927 of JAHRHZ010000266.1, forward strand.
TTTATAGTTTTCTTTTGGGTTAATGACTTAAAATGATTCTCCTGTTTCACTGGTTTTGCCATAGCTTGAGGTATTGCAATTCAATTTAATCAAAGGAGACAATTGCACAAACTGTGACTGTCATTATCACCTCCTCACGGGGCTTTAAACAAAAGGTTGCATGGTTTGGTAAATTAAAAATAAACTGAAATTTTCCACCTAGTACATACCTCAAAAGTAGGACTAAAAACAAAAGATAAAACTCTGCATTTTATACAGTAGCAGTTCTAACATTCCAAAGTTTTTGTTTCTGGCCTTTTACTGATTTGATATGGATAGCCTTGGGATCAAGAGTTCTCAGTCTAATTTTCCTGTCTGCCCATTTCACATCAATCTTTTCCACCTCACTGAAACTGGTCGACCCAGAGTGATCACTCCTCCTGTCTAACTTAATATCCATTGTTTTCAATCAGAAATATTTTGCCATATGTATTCTGTATTTCTATTCAGAACTAATACTAGATTTTTTTTCAGTTAACTTTAAACATTTTTGCACAATGTAGCACGTCTAAATCACAGTTGAAAGTTCGTTGTAGATTTTGGCATGATACACTTTAATAACATTTTAATTGTGTTATTTATGAGACATTGTAGTCTTAATATCCACCACCCTGAAAAATTGGGTGAGTTTTGGTTGGCCAGGAAGTATATTTTTTTTAATTATGCTGAATCTAACCCTCCTCAAATCCATCCAATTACAGTTTCAACAGAGGCAGGATCTGTTTGACCAACCACACCAAATTCTAGCGGTGGGACCCACCTTTAAATATTTTAATGGGGCCATATGCCTAATTATTTTCCCTATTACAGTTTTAATGCTGACCAACCAGGTTTCCTGCATCTCATTGGGAAACCAGCAACTGAAAGGAGATGATGACTGCTAGATGTAAATGGTAAGTATCTTCATTGCACTGTTTGTGGGCCAGCAGGAACAGGAGTCCTTGACCCTGGCCCTAGAAGCTTCCTAGATAACTTCCCAGTGGTTGCAAACTTCTTCCTCACCAATTCCATGATCCAAAGCAGATCAGCTTTTGTCTTTCATTCCCGATTTTCTCCCCGGACCCCTGCAATTTTACATGAGTCCTATGAGATCTCCCCTCCTGATCTTTCCAACCCTCTCCATTATTATCTCCTTGATTCCCAATCTCTCTCCCTGTCCTAGGTTTTGTAAGGAAATTCCAGAGCTTAGAGCATTCACAGCTGAAGACACAGCCACCACTTTTGGGATAAATAAAATTGGGAATGCACAAGAGGAGTGCAAAGATTTCACAGGGTTGTAGAGTTTTGAAAGGTTCAAAGATATGGAGGGACAAGCCATGAAAATATTTAAAGATTTTAAAAAGGAGGCGTTAATGGATCTGGAGCCGTTGTAGGTCACTGTACATGTGAATGGTGGTTACAAGTTAGAATGTGAGCAGTAGAGTTTTTCCTGAGTTCAACTTTACAGAGAGTGGAAAGTAAATGGCTAGAAGACCATTAGAATACTCAACTCTTGAGGTAAGAAAAACATAGTGGCAATTGGATTAAGGCAGGAATAAAGGCAGGTGGTATGATGGAAATGGAGGTAGATATGTTACAATAAGGGCCCTCTGAACATATTAAAACAGAAATAAAATGAAGATTGAAAGAATATAGAGTCAAGAGCTCAAATCAGAGAGGATGCTGGGTTGTGATCTGTCCAGTGCAGGGGATCAATGAAGGAAATGGAGTTAGTAGTTAGTGAGCGAGAAGTTATAGATTAGAAATTAATAGTCAGAGTTCATTGCTGTGACTGAAGACTATAGGTTTGGTCTGAATATTCAAAGGTCCTCCTGGTATTCAATTGAAGGAAATCTTTGTTTTTTCAATACCAAGAGGTCAGGCAGGAAACGTGGCAAATCAAATGAAAGAAAACATGTGGAGGCAAGTGTAAGATGTCTGTGCATCATACGTGTATGTAAGAGATAGTAAGAACTGCAGGTGCTGGAGTCAGAGACAGCTCAATGTGGAGCTGGAGGAACACAGCAGGCCAGGCAGTGTCAGAGGAGCAGGAAAATTGACGTTTCGGATCGAGACCCGTCTTCAGAAATGGGGAGGGGGAAGGGAGCTCAGAAATAAATAGAGACAGGAGGGGTGGGGCTGGGGAAGGTAGGTGGGATGGTGATAGGTGAGTGCAGGTATGCGGTGGTGGGGATTGGTCAGTGATGTGGGGGGGCAGATAGGTGGGAGAGAAGATGGACAGGTTGTGTCAGGTCAGGGAGGCAGGGATGAAAGGGAGGGTTGGGCATGGGATGAGGCCGTGGGTGGGGAGATTTTGAAACTGGTAAAATCCACATTTAGGTCATTGGGCTGTAGGCTCCTGAGGCGGACCATGAGGTGCTGCTCCTCCAGTTTGTGGGTGGCGTCATTGTGGCTCTGGAGGAGACCCAGGATGGACATATCGCCTGGGGAGTAGGAGGAGGAGTTGAAGTGGTTTACGACTGGAAGGTGTTGTCGTTTGTCATGAACAGAGCGCAGTTGCTCGACAAAGTGGTCTCTGAGTCTCCGCTTGGTCTCACCAATGTAGAGGAGGTCACATCAGGAGCAGTGGATGCAGTAGACCATGTTGATGGATGTGCAGCTGAACTCTGTCTAATGTGGAAAGTTTGTTTGGTGCCTTGAGTGAAAGTGAGGAGGGAGATGTAGGAGCAGATGTAGACTTCCTGCGTTTGCAGGGAAAGGTGCTGGGGTTGGTGGAGATAGTGGGGAGTATGGAGAGGATGAGGGATTCGTGGAGAGCGCGGTCCCTACAAAAGGCAGATCAGGCTGGGGAGGGAAATATATCTTTGGTGGTGGGGTCAGATTGCAGGTGATGGAATTGGTGGAGAATGATACGTTAGATACGGAGGTTAATGGGGTGATACTTGAGGACAAGGGAGATTCTGTCTTTGTTTGTTAGGGGGAGGGGATGTGAGGGCAGAGGTGCAGGGAACCCAAGAGATGCAGTTGAGATAATTTTCGAGCACCAAAGCGGAGAAGTTGCGGTCCTTGAAATAAGAGGATATCTGGGAGGTGCGGGAGAGTAATGCCCCATCTTGGGAGCAGATGCAGCGGAGGCGGAGGAATTGAGAGTAGGGGATCACATTCTTGCAGGAAAGTGGGTGAGCGGAGGTGTGGCCTAGGTAGCTGTGGGAGCCGATGGGCTTGAAATGGATGTTGGTTTCAAGGCCATCACCAGAGATGGAGATAGAGAGATCCAGGAAGGAGAGAGGTATCGGAGATGGTCCAGGTGAACTTGAAGGTTGGGGCAAAAAGTGTTAGTAAAGTTCTATCTATGCATATATATAACTTCCTTTTGTCTCCTTTAAGTTCAGTTTAAACAGGCAACCCACATTGGGTTGCATTTCTATGTTATCTTCATGAGCGTTGTAAATTGATGAACATTAATTTTCTGAAGGATAAGTGAGTGAAGTTCAGCTTGCCAATGCTTGTGGTTTAAGATTTGATAGAGGCAGGTAGGGTGTTCCTATCTCCTGCTTTATGTTCCTACTGTAATGTGAATCTAGGGAAAATGTTGATATTTGGACACGTCTGGGTGTCCTTGTACACAAATCACTAAAAGCAAGGATGCAGGTGCAACAAGCAGTTAGTAAAGCTAATGGTACTTCAGCTTTTAATATAGAAGAGTTTGAAAGTAAGTTTTATTGCAGAGACTTTGGTCAGACCACAAGAGGAGTATTATATATAGTTTCGATTGCTTTACCTAAGGAATAATTTACTAGCATAAAGGTTCACCAGACTGATTGTTGGAATAAATGGATTGCCCTAAGAAGATAGATTGAGTAGGTTAAGGTTATCTTCCCCGAGTTTAGAAGAATGAGAAATGATTTCTTTAAAATGCAAAGATGCTTTGATGGGGCTCAACAGATTAAATGATGAGAAAATGCTTTCCCTGGTTGTGGGATTTAAAGCATGGGATCACTTTCTCAGAACATGGGGCCAGCATTTTAGGATTAAAAAGGAGAAATTTCTTCACTCAAATGGTTTTGGAAATCTTTATCCTGATATCTATTAATGGTCAGTCATGGAGCGTATTCAATTCAGAGATCAAAACACTTATAGACTCTAAAGAATCTTAAGGATATCAGAACAGTACAGGAAAGGTGCAGCTTTAGAAATTCGTCATGATCTAATAGAATAGAGAAGGAGGCTTGGGGGTCAAACAGCTCACTCCTGTTCTTATTAGATGGTTTCTAATCACATTGTTTGGAGATTTATTACGTACCTCTAGAGCACACAAGACATAAACCCAGGGCACCTCTCTTATACGTAGGGACACTACTGCTGTGCCCAGCGAGCCCATAAACTAGCTGTACCATAACTAATGTGGAGCCTCTGTTTTTATGTTCTTATGCCCTTATATTCATTCGCCATTATTCTGACCTCTGCTGGAAACCTGCCTGTCTAAAGTCATTTGGGAGTCCCAGGGGTTCCCATTTTTAGTTATTAGCCTCCCTCTCCTCACCACAATTTGTAGATTTAATTCAGTTTCTATTGGCAGCTAAATGTCTCAATCTTAGTGACCCAATATGCATCTGCAGGCTAGAGTGAACAGCAGTGGCATTCACATTGTTTACACTATCTGTAGCCACTTACATCTGTGAGTATTGTTGAATATGACTCTGGGTCCACTAATGCTCCAGGGCAAGAAATTTCAGAGACCTGCAACTTGAACAGAAGCTGCATGTTCTGCATGGTCTGCACATCCTTGTCAGTATCCTCCATGTCCCACTGTACGGAGGACTGCACTACAATATCATTTATCAATCAAATGCTGACTGCTCACATTCTGCTCCTCTGCACCCTTTCCACTTCACCCATCTTGAACAATCTCCTGATCCACAATGCCAATGGCCAATTCTGGTTGCCCATTTCACACCCTGCTCCCTTACCACACAAATAACAAGTAGAATTTCACATCTCACATTCCAAAACAGACAGGAGGGGGCAAAATATTTTCCATTTGATGGTTTGTTGATTAAAAAAACCCTTGCATTATTTTTCAAAACAAGAGCCAGAAGTAAGTGACTTTGTTTTGCCAATTCAGGAGAATGTTTTGTTTTTGTTGCTTTGGGGGAATTAGCTTAATTTAATTTGGTTAATGTGCTAAATATAAGTGCTAGTTCCTGCGTATGTGCATGCATTAATGGAATTGAACTTGGTAAGTTAATTCCAGCCATTCAATTAGAACCAGAAATTGTCTTTTATAGATAAATTTCATCATTGCCTTAATCTCAGAGTCAAAATGGTTGAGTTTTCCTATTTACAGCCTGTTTAAACTGGCAAATTGACAGTATTGAAAGGGCTATGGGCTTTCTGAAAACTATGCTCCTTATTTCATTTCATGATTTTGTATGGCCATGTTATTTAAATCTATTTGATTTATATCTTCAAATGAATTTTAAAGTGAAATTCTCACTCCAATTTTAGAATTCTTTCAGTTTTCACTGGTTTCTGAAGGTTGTTGAATAAGAGGCAAAAGTGCCATCATGCACTTCATGTGGAATTTCCAACCTGAGATATACATCTTGAGATAATGTTCTGCTACAGGGGACTTGAGATAACTGAATTATTAGTACTCGCCAGTGCAGAACTCAAGATTTGGCTTTTTTGCCAGAAAATGGTACACACTACAAGTGCTCACAAAGACGGGGAGGAATTTGAAGATAGATTTCTCCAGACTGCACATTATAAACATGGGCATGGGGAATGTTGGGGAAAATAAAGAAGGAAGTCACACGAGACTGGTCCTGTCCAATAGATCAAATTCTACTTGTTATTTGTGTGGTAAGGTAGCAGGGTGTGAAATGGGCAACCAGAATTGGCCATTGGCATATGGATCAGGAGGTTGTCCAAGGTGGGTGATGTGGAAAGGGTGCAGAGGAGCAGAATGTGAGCAATCAACATTTGATTGATAAATGATATTGTAGTGCAGTCCTCCATACAGTGGAACATGGAGGATAAGGAGAGCCATGGAAAGCTCCTATATGGACCTTTGACAACGTATGCAGCACAAGCCATGTCACACAATACGTTGTGTGTTTCTAAGTGTCGTAAGATTACTGATACCTTATCTTTTCACCCCAAATCACTCAAGAGATTGTATATAAGTGCAAGTTGGCAAAAACTTACAGTTCAATCCGAGATGAAATCAGTTCCATGCCATTCTACAGCTTATGGGGTCTTGAATTGTCTTTGTGATTTGTGGCTTGCAGCTGCCATAGTTAAGGTTGCCTTGATTAAGTTCTGCTTCACAGAGATGCCTGTCTTCAATCTACAATACTAATGACATGGTGAAGTTACTTGTGATCAGAAATGTTTCCCATACAATTGAACAGTACATGCAGGACAAAATGATCACAGATTATTTCAGACCACACTGGTTAAGCACTTGATAAGTGCAATTGACTTTGAAAGGCCACATAACCTAAATATTAACCCCTTCTCTGCAGCAGTGTATACCATTTACAAATGTACTGCAACAACTCAGCAGAGCTCCTTCAACAGCACGTTCCAAAACTATGACCTTGACCACCTCGAAGGAAAGGGCTAAGAATACATGGGGACACTGCCATCTGCAAGTTCCTTCAAAGCTACACATGATCCTGACTTGGAATTATATTGCCATTTTTTTGACTCACATTGAGTTAACACCTTGCAATTTTGTTCCAGTAGCAGAAATGAATGTTTAGTTAATGCTGCCTCTTGCATACAATTAAACTGTTAACATACAACTGACAGATTCTCTTCTCTGTCAATATTAAAATAGATTGAATGTACTGAGCCAAGATTTCAAAAGAAATTTAAGTACAGGATATTCTGCACAAAACATAATATTATCATACGAGCCTTTTCTAGAAAATTTATTTTCACATGCATTTCTTTCTTAAAAACATTCTGATGGTTGATTTGCATTCACCCATTTAATTTTAGAGATTTTCTTTCCAATATTCTTTTCAAGCCGAACAGATCAATCCAGAATCTTTTCACATTCACACTTTTTACAGGGCATACATTTGCCCTTAAGCCACTTAAATAATAACGCAACTTTGTCTTAAAAAGATTACTGGCAGAGAACCTTTCACACGCACTCTTAACTGACTACTTGTATATTGTGGTACATCATCATTTTTAAGGAGAAATTGACTTGAAATTGAATGAATTGTTGATATTTAATGTGACCATTCAATTGAACAACAAATATATTTACATTGAGGTAAATAAATTAAAAAATATTAGAACTGGACGGAATAATACAATAAACTTCACGGTATTTGAAGTGTATAATTTTTGCTGTTTTATTGAGACCACTGGTTCAAAAGGTACTGGTTGAAACAAAGTTTGCTGTAGTATAAAACCAGCTGCATTAGAATAATCATAAAAGATGTTAACATGCAAAGGATTGTTAAAAACGACTAATTTCATGTTCTTTGCGACATCTGAGGTTAGAAACTTAAGAATAAAATTCTGTAGATTTCTTTTCCAATTACCATTTGCCCTTAAAACGTTATTTACAATAGTGTAACAATGTTCTCCAGTAAAACTGGCATTTGAGATAGGTTGAGTGTCAAACCAATTTAACTGACTAAAAAAGCCTCCTTCACAACTGCTCTCTCTCTCTCATTTTTGATACAATAGTCCAAATCTTCTGATGGAAAGATAATTGTTACAGCCTCATGGATTGGAGTTGCATGTTATGCCCTTCTCCTTTATTAAAAACTGTTTCTAATGTTTTCATATGATATCTGAACAGCTCTCCAAATTTTCTCTAAGATCCCAGCCTTGATAAAAGTCATCTCCTTACAGGTAAAGCAGTCAAATGTGCAGAAGAAAATGGAACTATTTTGAGCACCTTTTAAAGCAGGAAGCACATCATAAAGAGGAGAAAGAATTTTGAATTTTGCCAAAATACTGATAGGGATAATCTCCCCCAGCCAGTGAAATAATTGCATTTGGAAAGTTGTCAATTTACAATCTGGTTGATCAGCTGAAATTGTAACTAACATTTCAGAGATGACTGAGATAAAAGCAAAGCACTGCAGATGCTGGAAATCTGAATCAAACATAGAAAATACTGGAGAAACGTATCAGATCCAGGGCATCGATAAGGTTGAGAAAAAAAAGTTTCTTTCTTCACAGATGCTGCCAGACCTGCTTAGTTTCTCCAGCATTGTCTGTCTTTGATTCAATGTTGACTGCATGATTCCATGGTTCACTGAGTCCACTTCTGAAAGGACTTTCAGCAGCACTATTCATGACCAGAAAGCTCATGCTTTCATATATTATTGAACTCAGCATTGGCAAATACCCTCCATAATCAGTGAGAATATACCCAATTAAAGGTGACACCGATTAAAGCACTCATTACAGCACTAAAACTTCTGTTGATCAGTTTTTTTATATTAATCAAAACGTTCCATTAAAGATTGCTCCAAAAAGAATCAAGTGAATGGTTCCAGTGATGAGGAACTGCAATTACACTGATAGTTCGGAGAAGTTGGGCTGTTTCCTTTGAGCGGAGATTTTATAGGGACATACCAAACTATGGGGGATCTGGGCAGAATGGACAGAATGAAACTGTCCAAATTGTTGGAGATTCAGAGGGCACAGATTTATTTGCAAAATAAGCTAATTAGCAAAAGAGGCATTGGCAACTTTAGGCAAACCTTTATCATACACTGTATGTTAAGGATGCGGAATGCACTGTCTGAGAGCGTGGTGGGGGCAGGGGCATTCCAAACACAATTGGAATATTATTCGAGAAAGAATAATGTGCAGAATGGGGGGAAGGGAGAGATAGGCAGGGCAGCAGCGCAAGGTAAATTGGCCATTTTGAGAGCTAGCATGGGTTTGAGTGCCAAATGGCCTTTCCTCTGCTATAACAATTTGAGTATTCCATCTCCATCATCTTCCGCAGAATCCTCTTTGACATGTGTCATTTCAAGGATCTATCTCTTGGCTTCAGACATTTCATTGCGGAATGAGATCTTGAGTTCCGTCTGATGCAGCTATTAACCATTCTTTTTGCATATCTGGGATTTATATGTCTATTATTCCAATTTTGTCTTTTGCTGCCATAATCAGGTCAGCTAAAGATGGTTTCATCCTCCTTCACAAATTCTTTCATTATATCAATGGCTATATCCAGTATCAGGGCTATTTAAAAAAGCAACTGGTCATTCTTAAATCTTCTGTTCTTTGCATCACCATTGAATGCCTCGTTTGTTCTGTAAAGACTACAAGCAATACAGAGAGATAGCTACTGAAGTAAAAGCAGTTTTGCCAAATTAATAATTCATCTAATGGTCTGGGAACAGTGGTACAAATTCTATCTCAGCAATCGGTTGAATTTAAATTTAATTAATAGATTTAGATGGAAGCTAGTCTCAAAATCAGTAATCACAAACCTATCATAACCACTATTAATCACCAATATCCTTTAGGGGAAGAAATGTGCTGTTCTTACTTCGTCTGGCCTACATGTAACTCCAGATCTACAGCAATGTGATTGACATTGAACTGTTCTCTGAAATAGCCGGTTCCAGCCAAACAACTGAAGAAAAACAAATGCTTTGTTCAATACACCCACGTCTCATAAAAGAATAAAATAATCTCCCTGGACATTTTTAAAAAATGGAAGCCAATATCTGAATAACGGAGTTTTTTGGATGAGAGCTGAAATTGCTGGTACAATTTACCAGTCCTTATGATACACCTTAGCACCAGCAATTTAAATACTGGTACTGATTCAGAAATCCCCGCATTGAACTTTGTGAATCTTTTTCAAATACTTTTGAAGTGCATGGTACCTTTTTCTTTGGATTATTCATTGTTTTTCTCAAATCTATCACATTCTGACCATGCATGGAAACATTAGTAAATCATCTTTCTTGTAGATTTCATCTAGGGAATCGAATCTTTTCACAATTGACCTGACAGCTTCCAGCTCACACAATTTTTTTCTGGTACAAAGTTACAACGTCAGGGCCATACTTTCCCCTTTGGTTTGTATGTATTCTTTGCCCTTCTTATATTTGCCATGAATCAAACTCTGAGAGCATTGGAGATAATCATGCTCCAACAATTTATGCTTGCTTCCTGCATTTTTTCACAATGGCCACTAGGTTGTAGTTCTCTGTAGGACTACTTTCCTTGAATTCCAAACTTCATTTTAGGTAACCAGTCATATTTTCCAAATTCTATATCTGTAATCTCATTTAGTTTTAAAATTCCATGGACAGTGAGCAGTGTTGGCAAGACCAGCATTTATTGCCTCTTCCTAATTGGTCTTGAGAAAACGGCAGTGAGCTGCTTTCTTAAACCATAGCAGTCTATAGATGGGTAGATACATCCAAAATGCTGTTAGGGAAGAAGTTCTAGGATTTTGACACAACAGTGCAGAAATGTCAATATAGTTCAAGTCAAGATGTCAAGTATCCTGGAAGTGATGGTGTTCACACGCATTTGCTGCCGTTGTTTTTCTAGGTTGTAGAGTATGGAATGGAAATCACTGTTGAAGGAGCTTTGCAGACTGTGCTGCGTCTTGTAAATAGTATATACTGCTGCTATTCTGCTTTAGTAGTCACGGAAGTGAATGTTTAAAGTGGTAGATAGGGTACCAATCAAGTGAGCTGCTTTGGTCTGAGTTGGTATTGGGCACTTTTGTTTCTCAAGCAACACAAATCCAGACATGGACAGTATTCAATCATAGTCCTGACTTGTATCTTCCAAGATGTGGATAGGCTTTTGGGAGGTGGGCTACTCACTGCAGAATTCCCAGACTTGCCCAGATTTCTCAGACATATTGTAGACACATAATTTAGATGGTTGTCCCAGATCAGTTTCTGATCAATAGTAGCCACCAGGATGTTGATGAATTCAGCAATGATCATTCATTGAACATCAAATGCAGGTGTTTAGATTCTCTTTTTGTAAAGGTGACCATTGCCTGACACTAGTTTGATACCAATGCTGTTTGTCACTTATCAGTCCATATCCTCCCATGATGATTCAGTATCTGAGGAGCTGCGAATGGTACTGAACATTCTGCAATCATCGGCTACATCCCACTTCTGACTTTATGGTGGAGGAAAGATCATTGATGAAGTTGCTGGAGATCGTTGAGCTTAGGATACAAACTGGAAAACCTCAAGCAGTGATATCCAGTAGTTGAAATGAGCTGAAAATGGCAACCATTTTTTAAAATACTAACAAGTGGAGAACTTTCCCTGATTCCCTTCGACTTCAATTTCACAAAAGTTCCTTTACGCTACGATTGGTCAAATTCTGTCTTGGTGTCATAGGGTGTCACTCTAACCTCAGCCCTTGAGGTGAATATTTTAAAGTAGTGATGTACAAAAAATGAACAGCTGTGATGTGATTGCTATAATTAATTTCTACTTTAATTCTTATAAATAATGCAGTCCCATAAGCCTACTCATTTTGTGTGCCCCATGTAGTAATAGAGCTGCCAATAGTGGCACTTTAATGTACCTCAGTGGGCAGTTTGCTGACATAGTTGCTCAATCTAATTGAAAGGTAGTTTGATGTAAGACAATGAGTACTGGGACTACTTGCCTGGTAGCTCTATTTTCATTTTGTAAACATGACTGGAAATGTACTGAGTAAAACTCATCATGTACTGTCTTATGGGAATAATCACATTTAGAAATTAAGACTGCCAGAATTTTACTTTCCCTTGTACGCAAGCCAGTGAGCCTGTAGAAATGTACTGGGACCACAGCATTCCATTCAACTAAAGCAGAGTGATATTTTTGGTGCATTGTTTGGTCATCTTATAAATATCATTCGTACAAGTTCCCTGTGTAATTTTCTGCCCTCAATTGCCTCCACCCAACAACAATAATTATAGAGTCTCCTAAGTCCTCACATATCACCCCACCAACCTCCGAGTCCAATGCATCATCCTCCGACATTTCTGCCAACAACAATCAGACCCCACCACCAAAAAGATATTCCTTCACCATCCTGTCTGCTTTCTGCAGGGACCATTCATTCCATGACTTCTCGTGAGCTCTACATTCCTCACCAACTTCTCCATCACACCTGGTACTTTTCCCTGCGACCGCAAGAGGTGCAACACCTGCCCCTACACCTCTCCCCTCACCACAGTCTAAAACCCCAAACAATTCTTCCAGAACTGGCAGAGATTCACCTGAACTTCATCCAACCTGATCTACTGTATCTGTTGCTCCCGATGTGGTCTCCTCTATACTGGGGAGACCAAAGATAGACTTGGGGATCGGTTTGTGCAGGATCTGCACTCTGCACATACCAACCAACCCGACCTTCCGGTTGCCATCCATTTTAATTTCTCCTCCCACTCCCCTGGCAACATGTCCATCATTGACCTCCTCCATTGTCAGAGTAAGGCCAAACGTAAACTGGAGGAACAATACCCAATATTTTGCCTTGGGAACTTACAGCCCAATGGCCTTAACATTGACTTCACCAGCTTCGAAATCCCTTCACCTCAGCCTTATCCTACGTCCAGTCCTTCCCCTCTTCCTCACCTCTCTGACCTGACCTAATCTGTCCGTCTTCCTACTCAACTTTCTGCTTCACGCTTCCCACTGACCAAACACAATAATCCCCTACCTGCGTTCATCTATCACCATCCCACTTACCCTTCTCCCAACCCCACCCTCCTGCCTCTATTTACTTCTCTGCTCCACTCCCACTCCCCAGTCCTGATGAAGGGTTTCAGCCCAAAACGTTGACATTCCTGTTCCTTGGATGCTGTCTGACCTATTGTGCTTTTCCAGCTTCACATCTATTGACTCTGGCTTCCAGCATCTGCAGTCCTGACTGTTTCCAAGTCACTGCAAACCAACACTGCAAAGTCTCTTCTAAGGATACCCAACTGGTGAAGTTAGCCATTTCACAGAGCTATTGTGTAGCACCAACAACAGTGATATTGCACACTAACAAAGTACTTCAGTCATGCCAAAAGGACATTTTATCTATAGATAAATGACATTGTATTCGAATTTCAGTGTTGTCATGATCCGGGGGTAAGTAGGCCTAATGTTCTAATGACTGGCTGATTGTATCAAAACAAGTCCCTTTGGCTATTCAGAGTGTACAGAGTACTGACTGTAATTAACCAGCCAGTGCTTGCAAAACTTGGTATGTAATATCCAATATTAGAGGAGATTTTATGATTGAGCAGCATTTGCTGAATAATCCTGAGTCTGCTGAGAATTATACTAGTAATCATTTTCGACAATCAGTCAGATTATCAATATGGCTCGATTACATTGGCTGGATGCAATACATATTTCTAAGCATAAACTGTCTTCTGCAGAATAAGGGAACACTTCCATGCATCGGGCCTTTTTTGTTTTGAAATAAACAGAACAGTGAGGGATAATAGTTCCTTGGTGCATACTCTATGGCTACACTTCTATTGGTCAGAGTTGACTTGCCAACCAATTAATACTCTTTGCCATGCAGTATAAATTATTGTTCCCTTTGAAATTTGGTATTCATATCTCTTTTCTAATAAGTGCAAGATGAAAAATTTTTACAACCTGTACAACACTTAAGTTCAGGACTAGCATGATAAGATCACATTTCCTAATTTCCTTAGCTAAGGAGAACAGATCTGTCATTCAGAAATTGAAGATTCCTACAATAGGTTATATCTTCCTCATTAATTATTGTAACAGCCTTCTTTTTCCAATGATAAGTTTATCCACATTAGAGGATAGCATGATTAATGCTGCTATAAAGTCTGAAAAAATATAAACTAACTTTTGCTATCATATTCGTTCACAGCTATACTCCAAACTGAATATTGGAATATGATTCAGCCTTTTTAGTCATAATACTAGATCACCTTATTTCACTTTAATATTAATATCCTTATTAAAGCAATGAGCTTCAATATGTAGTCTTGGGCACTGCATGATCTTTAGAAAAACAATCCAGTGCTAGTTTTTTGAAGCCAAGTAGAGTGAGGACCAGAGATGAACATGCCTCGAATTCCCTATCACTAGCCAGCAGCTGGTTTGCAAGCAGAGTGCTGGCCTGCTGCCAAGTCTGGGTTGAGGGGTAAAATAGCTACTCAACCACAACAGCTGGCAGCATATTAAACCAGTTCATTTACCAGCTGGCAGGCAGGTACCATACTGTGGCTGGAATACTGTCAGTTAAACAAGGTGGTCTCCCAGTAATAGTGAGGTTCTATGCTTTGCTCTGCTAACTTGCCCAACCAACACCTAACCCTGTAGACACACCAGTAATGGCTCTGCAACTGTGGCTGCTGGAAGAATTGTCACTCAATATTTTCAGTAAGGCAGCTGCCCCTTTTCTTACCTGTTACTCGGACAATGCCTCAATTTTGAGGGACGCCATCACTCCGTCTCTCTTCCACCCACCCCCCTCCCCCCAACCTTTATAGTTATTGGCCGCCTCTAACCCAGCTGATGGCGTTGCTGATACATTTGCTGCAAGGTTACCTGTTGGGCCTCTCATCTCAGGACAGTAACAGGAAAATAACTCATTGAGTGAATAATTGGCTATTTTTATACAAGTCTTCATAGTGGTTATAGAGAGCTTATTCCTGACAATTTGCAGGAAGCTAGGCTCACATGTCATCATGGACTTAAATCCAATTGTAAACACAAAAATAAAAGCCTATTCCATTTGAGGTCAATCATTGAGAGAGGATTTATTTTCTGCTGGAATAGGTTTAGTAGTTGAAAGAATTCTTCTGCTTGTACAATCGCATCTTCACAATTTTCAATGGTTAATTATGGGCAATGGGCAAAGAAGTGGCAGAGGGAATTCAACCCGGAAAAGTGTGAAGTGATTCCTTTTGGAAGGTCAAATCTGGATGCAGAATACAGGGTCAATGGCAGGATTCTAGCCAGTGTGGATGAAAAGTGGAATCTTGGGGTCCACGTCCATAGATCCCTCAAAGTTGCCACCCAAGTTGATAGGGTTGTAAAGAAGGCATGTGGTGTGTTGGCTTTCATTGGCAGGGGAATTGAGTTGAAGAGCCGTGAGGTTATGCTGCAGCTCTATAAAACCCTGGTTGGACACACTTGGAATATTGTGTTCAGTTCTGGTCGTCTCCTTATAGGACGGATGTGGAAGCTTTAGAAAGGGTGCAGAGTACATTTACCAGGATGCTGCCTGGACTGGAGGGCAGGTCTTATGAGGAAAGGTTGAGGGAGCTAGGGCTTTTCTCATTGGAGCGAAGACGGATGAGAGGTGACTTGATAGAGGTGTACAAGATGATGAAAGGCATAGATAGAGTGGAAAGCCAGAGGCGTTTTCCCAGGGTGGAAACGGCTATCACGAGGGGGCATAGTTTTAAGGTGATTGGAGAAAGTTATAGGGGAGAAGTCAGAGGTAGGTTCTTGACACAGAGAGTGGTGGCGTGGGGAATGCACTGCTGGTAGTGGTAGTGGAGTCAGACATATTAGGGACATTTAAACGACTCTTGAATAGGCACATGGATGATAGTAAAACGAAGGGTATGTAGGTCAGTTTGATCTTTTTGAGTAGAACAATAGGTCAACACAACATTGTGGGCCGAAGGGCCTGAACTCTGCTGTACTGTTCTCTGTTCTATGTTCTAATCTTAATAATGTTTAAATGCATATTTAACTTTCTAACAGTTCTGCACAATACATATTTGTGTTAGATATTACAACTAATTTTTGTTTAATTAAACCAACAAAATAATGAACTGGTTAGTCAAATAGTTAGTCAGATTTTAGAACAAGCTGATGTATAAATGCTTTTGATCTATCAAACTCCTTACCAATGAGCTTATTTGATAATTTACCACATTTTACAAGAAACATATTTATTTTTAAAAAAATCACAGTTTTGGAACTGCTTGCTGATAATTCATCACTTTTATCCTGATTGGTATTGCTGCCTGAGGTGATATTGATGGGAACATGGTTTTCTATTTTTCGGGAGAGACTAGTTCAGGGGTCCAATATATTATGAACTTTCAATCAATACTTTTATATTTTAACTAGAAACAAAAAGTTGGAAAACATGGCCACTTGAGGGTTACCTGACTTGTCTTCTGGATTGAAATCACTCCCTTATCCCAAGAAGGAAGAAAAAGAACATTCTTGCCAGATATAAATCAATGCCCTGATCTGAAATCAATCAAAAATTGAATTGCTACTCAATTAAATGGGTCATTCAAAAACAAACACTGACTGTCTCAAATAGTCTCAAATTGTAAAACTACAAAGAACGTTGGACTCTACATAAATACATAAATCAGTCCCAATTTGGAAAAAGACTTTCAACTTGTAAAAACTCACATGACAATAGAGCCATGCTGTCTGCTTTTCAAATCAGCATGAAGCACCACCAGAAAGTCATTAAATAACCTGCTCATCATTTAAGCTGCAAGGTTAATAGCAATACTTGAAAGGATGGCTGAGGTTTCATGTCTCAACAGCCCAATGTGTGAATCTTCATGCACCCACTAACTACCCGAGAGCAGGAATAGAGGTGGGAGGAGGCCTGAAAATTCCCCACCCAGTGGTGTGTTAGTTTCAGCGTCCCAATCCTGTACTTCTATTGTGTATCAGGGTGGGGAGAGAATAATAGTGTCCACAATATTCTTTCTGTCTGCAGAGAGAAACGAGCTCAATCTAATAATATAGGCAGCTTCCAAGATGAGTAGGTATGCCACACTGCAAGTCCTACTGACAATCCTACCCTGGTTGTCTATGTAATTCTTCACACATTCAGGATTAGGATAGTAAATGCTGTCTAATGGCAAATTCTAAGGTTGGTAACTATGTTTTGAGTTGTTTAAGCATGGGCTGGTTAGGTATGGTCAGTACTTTACCTGCTGTGAATGGCCAAAGAGATTTACTGTTTGATGCAGTCCATAAACTGTATAGGTCTCAACTCAGCAAAATTATTGATAACCATTCTCTGGTTCATTTCTCGGGACAATGTCTTGAGCAATCAAAGTCATCCTACCTGCTATAAAATGTAAACAAAGCTCAACAGCTGACTGTAAGTTATCACGTAACTGGTGCATTCTCCATAACGCCTCTACCTATCAGCATTTTCCTCACTTACAGTATAAACCTTGGTGTTCCTTTACTTTGGTATTCCTTGTGAAATTATCCTGTTTAGTGCAAGACAAAAAGCTTTGAAAAAATATGTTTTTTCATCAATACTGAAGGTCTAAAGCATCAAATGACTACAAACTGCTTCATGTAGTTCAATCTTTATGAAGAAAGATTTTTCTTCGTTGGATTCATGATGTGAGAATTCAGGCTGTCATCCTCTGAAAAACAAGCAATGTATCTTTCTATGCAGGCAAAGCAATGCAAGAAATGCCTGTCTTGATTCTATGAACCACAGACATGAAAAGTGTGAATAGGACAAGTCCTGTCTTTCACACAGGTGGAATACTCATCTCTTACCCAACATTGACTGCACCCATTCATTTGTGTGTAGATCCTAACACTCCAACTCAAAGGACGTCAAACATATAAACAATAAAAAATAGGAGATTTAGGGGCTGATAATGTACCCTTCATTGTCCATATCACAGCAATATACAAGGGTGCCATAAATTATGGGTTGCTGAGGTGTGGGAGCCTTCTTGTAGCAAAAACTGAAATGCCTGTTAAGCACTAATTCAGATACCAAATACATTACAAATGGAAAGTTTAAATGATTGTTATGCTAGAAGATTGTCTCTTGATATTAGGGTATAATGCTCAAATGATCTATTTTTAATTCTGTAGGTAACATACAGGAGTGGCTTGATTGTTGAGGGCTAAATCAGATCTCAGACTGTTTTACTCGGAAAAAAGACATGTAGGATAGTCACATCTGCAGACAATGGCAAGAATTATACTATTGACTGGGGGTGGATTTTTAGTCTCTGAGTATCAAAGGGAGCTGTATGGTGAAAGGTGTGTTTTTTGGAGGCTGGATTTCAAAATAGCAGCATATAGGCATTGGTTAATTTTGTTAACAGTTTTCTTTTGAAAAAGATTAGTTAACAGAATCCTTCTGGAACAGTAACCTAATCCACTAGTTGTCAGAGAGCAGGAATTGTAAATCCCTGAGGTGTTAATGGAAACAGGATTTTATTTCTGAGTTTACCACAGGTAGAATTAGGTCACTAACATTGTTTTCAGTTTATATGAATCTAACATATATGTTTTTTAAAATTCAGTTCAGAAGCAAGCTTTTCAGTTCAGTTCAGAAGAAATCGGTGTTGAATTTTAAAGTCAAATTACTTTCTCTACTAGAAAAAGAATTCAGGGCAATTCAGAAAATAAGTTACTTCAGCAAAAGGGTAGTTTGTGAAACTTGAATCTGCAGATAATTAGAACTGAGAAAATGTAAGCACTCTGATTTATGAAAACGTTCATGTTAGCAGATTTGGAAATGATTGCTTGAATTGTCTCCATAGTCCAAGGAGTCAGCTGAGTCGAACTGCCTAAAGAATTCAGATCTGGGCTGTAATTTCTCGGGACCTGAGTTTCTGTAATAAATACCTTTGGGATATGGATTAAAGTTTTATTTTGGTGTGTTTTAAATCTTCACAACTGCCTTTGATATTTTGATGGCCTGTTTAAAAAAAATCTTAGGCGTAAGCAATATTTGTTCTGTTTTTAAAGAAAATCTGCTGCCTTTTGTGAAAATGTTTCATTGACTAGCCATTATATTGGATAGCTAAAGAAGGAAATAAGAAAATATAATCTATCAAGTGAGGTTTCTGGGATCTAATTTGTCCAGTAATATTCACTGGGATCATAAAAAAAAGTATTAGGAATGTCTGGTTTTGTAATGTTATACTTTAAATCATATATTTAATTCAAAGAGATAATGTTGTTGGAATGCTGTGGGAAAGCTAATTAGAATTTCCCATTTGATAAAAGGCCCTGGTGATTCATATTGCCATGAAAGTGTGCTTTGAGAGGAAAAAAGCTTACATCAGTCCATTGCATCGTTAACTTATAACGTTTTCCGTCACTGAACCTGACAGACAGTTAGTCTGCAAAAATTAACAAGAGGGAGAAGGGACATTGAGGCAGCCAATCCTACAACCAAGGCACAGAGATTGCTGTCCGTATTATTCATCAGACAGAAATGTGGATGGGAGCTCATGCTTATTTTGAAGAAGTCCTATGATTCATTTGGAACCTGTTTCAATCGCTGACCAGATTGACACATTTATGTAAAGATCAACCTAGAGATGAGTAACTTTTATTTTTAAAAGTAGACAAATTATAAGATCCAGAGATACCTACTGAAATAATAAAGCAATAAGATTCCACAGTTTTAAACAAGCAGCAATAAACTTTGCTCGACAACATCAGGACATTAATAAAACCTATAACTGTCTATTGATAGTAAAGAACTTTTTGTAAAAATGCTCAAGTTCATAAGAATGCAAATGAAGCTAGATGATACACCTTTCTTTGCTGAGGGGGTAAACAGTATAAATCTCATACTCACCATGAAAATGAGTACTAGAAATAAAATTATCTAGCAAGGGAAGGAAAAAGGAAGTGGGTTAAGGAAGAATTAGGGATAACTTTGGGCTGGTCCAGGGAGAATAAAATGTCCATTTTAAGGACAAATTTGAATGTCCATCATATTCCGTCTCTCCAGCTGTGCAGGGATCAGCATCTTGGATTATGCTATACACTGAGTGTACTGCAAGCCATCACCCTAACCAATTCAAGCTGTGAATCCTCATCTTAAAGAGGTCTATTGTCTATTCCATCATGGTCCATTGAAGGATAGACTGCATTGAATCAATGTTCAGCCTCATTTGGGGTTGTATAATGGAGTCATCAGCCACGGTCTCAGAGGATAGCTTCTGTTTCCGAGTAGCCATACTTGTAAAACGTCTTGTCATAGAGATGTAGAGTCTTAGAGTCATACAGCACAGAAACAGACCCTTCAGTCCAACCAGTCCATGCCGAACATAATTCCAAACTAAACTAGTCCCACCTACCTGCACGTGGCCCGTACCCCTCCAAACCTCTCCTACTCAGCTACTTATCCAAATGTTGTAAACATTATAATTGTGTCTACATTCACCACTTCCCCAGGAAGTGCATTCTACACCCGAACCATCCTCTGTGTAAAAAATTTGCTTCTCATGTCTTTTTCAAATCTCTCTCCTCTTACCTTAAAATTGTGCCCCCTTGTCTTGAATAGGATAGAATAGAATAAAATAGCCTTTATTCTCATGTACACTTGAATGACTGCAGTGAAGAGTTTGTAGTGTTACATCTCAGAGCCACCTTAGGTAGAGAGTATTTTGGTACAGATACTGTAAGTGTTGTTAAAAAATTGAAATAGTTAAAAAAAAAGACTAGCACAGGAAAACAGAGTTTAAAAAGTCCAGGAGGAGCATAAAGAGTATCTTTAAAGTACTCAAGTTACAGTCCTTTTTCACTGAGGATGTGCCTGCCAGGCTTCAGAACATGAAGCCATGTTGCCTCCATGCACCAGTCTCCATCCAGCTCTCATCATCCTTCTGGTCACCCTGGTCGCACTCTGTTCCCACTCCAGGCTCTGGTTACGACTCATTTCTGGGACTCGGCCTGAACTCGCTCTACACCCGCTCCAGGCTCCAGCCGTGAGTCACTTCCAGCACTCAGCCCCGCACTTGCTTCTGCTCCCGCTTTGGCTGTGACTAGCATCCCGTGCTGGCCTAGTCTTGGACTCTGTTTTCATTGCCTCTAGGTAGGGTACTTTAAGAAGTTAAAAGTTGGGGGTTGGAGGTGAGAAAAACTGCAGTCAGAGGTAAAAGAAAAAAAGAGAAAGGAGAAGGAACTGCTGAGCAGAGGAGCTCAGGCTGGAACATCTTATTCTGCCACCATCTTAACTATAATCTCCCATCCTAGGGAAAAGACAACTACCATTGACTCTATCAATGATTTTATAAACTTCTATAAGTTCCCCTCTCAATCTCCCATGGTCCAGTTGAAAAAAGTCCCAGCCCATCCAGCCTTTCTTGAAAACTCAAACCTTCCATACCCGGCAGCATCTTGGTAAATTTCTTCTGAACCCTCTCCAACATAAATTACATCCTTCCTATAACTGGGCAACCAGAACTGGACACAGTGCTCCAGAAGAAGCCTCATCAATCCTTGAAACAATGCAGGAAAATAAGAGTTCTTGATGATATAGGCACGGTGGTAGGTTCCAGAGAATCTGGATCAGAATTCTGAGATCTGGTGCTGATGATTAAAGATAACCTGTATACTGACAGAATGCAATTCTTTTTTATTAATGAACTCAGCTGCATTATGCTATGGCCCTCTCAATGCGGTATGCACAGTCAACAATGCCTTGCAGCGAGGGAAAGCCAGCTGTGTTGGCAAAGCCTACTGCCCTTGGGCTGCAGCGCTGATTTTGACTTGGGAAAACAAGATGAAGTGGTGTGATCTGTCAGAACTGAATCAATTACAGACTAGATTTGTGCATTGACAATTTGAGAGATCACACACCATCTCAAATGGCTGCTTGAAAGGTGCCAGTTGCAAAGAATTTTAGTGCAGCTGATGCCTTTAAAGCCATTGGTTTTGGGATGGACATCTATCTCTGCATGTTGTAGGTCCCAGTCCAGCAGCTGGCACAATATCCTAGATTGTCCCCAACCTGCAGTGACACTATGGCTCCACTCATCTGGAGGAAAGGATATTGACAGTGATGGACTCCACTCCTCCTGCACCTTGTGCATGTCCTGAGGAGCCCTTCAGCAGTGACTTCTTCAAGTGGAGGCTGTTCATCAGGAGCTGGAGATTGGTGCTGGTCCTGAGCTTGCTGTCTCATCTGTTCCTCTGCAATTTCTCTGTGGCGTGGTAATGTCTTGATGATTCAATGTTAAATTAAATTACCAACCATACATATCCATTTCTCTTGGAGCATCAATTATTGCTCCATTTGAAACTTGGCCTTCTGGCAACTGTGTTGATGAATGCGTACCCGAAACTTTGATAGAGTGTCTGTTTTTTCAACGATCTATTCAGCTGATTTTGACCCTAATTTTATATCTAAATACAACTCCTTAAATCCCCAAACAGCAGCGCTTCGTCGGAGGCTGCACTGATGATGTTACCCAGCAGGGTAATGAAAAGTCTGTGAACTAACGAGCGAACCAACCTCATCATCCACAACCCATGCTACAAATCTGCTCAAAAACCTTCAATCCCTAAGGGCCATATTTTACATGGAAATGCATTTGTAAACTTAAAGAGATTTTAAAAATATATGTATTAGAGTCGGACAAACCAGTTGAATGGGATTTGGAAAGAAGTAGTTGGTAAAGGTTTATAGGGATTGCACTTTTGTTAATGACAGAAAATGGAAGGTGGCAAAATAGTCACACATTACGCACTCCAAACCATGTTCTTTTCTAATTGGGAAATTCAACCAGATATATGACTGCCTGATCTTCCATCTCCTGTTTTCTGCTGCTTCAGGAAATACAAAGGTGCCCGATAATGATTTTCAAACTTCTACAAAACTAATTCACTCTATGTTTGCAGGCGCATTAACCAGGAAGACTGCACTCATCTCCTTGTGCCTTCCAACCATACTTGTTTCTACATTTGGTCCTGGAACAAAGTTCTCACGAAGTGTAAGCTAATAAATACTACAGTTTGAAATTCCTAGGAACTAGATAGTCCTGTGGAATTAGCTTTGGTCGACAGGCCTACTGGCGAATCTCTGCTTTGAAAGGTATCAGAAATACTCCTTCTCCTGCAGCCACAATTAATAGAAGGTAAAACACAGATTGGTGATACAGATTTCAATCAAAATATTGTGACAGCTTGTGATCTGGAGCTGAAAGCAAACCATTCATAAAGTCATAGAGATATACAGCTGGGAAACAGACTCTTTGGCCCAACTCGTCCATGCCGACCAGATATCCATATAAATCTAGTCCCATTTGCCAGCATTTATCCCATATCCCTCTAAACCCATCCTATTCATATACCCATCTAGGTGCCTTTTAAATATTGTAATTGTACCAGCCTCTACCACTTTCTCTGGCAACTCATTCCATACACACACCAACCCTCTGCATGAAAAAGTGGCCCCACAGGTCCCTTTTGGATCTTTTCCCTCTCACCTTAAATCTATGCCCTCTAGTTTTAGATTCCACCAACCCAGGGAAAAGACTTTGCCTATTTACCCTATCCATGCCCTTCATGATTTTATAAACTTCTATAAGGTCATCCCTCAGCCTCCGATGCTCCAGGGAATATAGCCCCAGCCTATTCAACCTCTCCCTATAGCTCAATCCCTCCAACCCCATGTCATCCCCGTAAATCTTTTCTGAAACCCTTATAGTTTCAAAACAACCTTCCTATAGCAGGGAGATCAGAACTCCAAAAGTGGCTGAACCAATGTCCTGTACAGCTGCAACATGACCTCACAACTCCTATACTCAATGTACTGACCAATAAAGACAAGCATACCAAACACCTTCCTTACTATCCTATCTATCTGTGACTCCACTTTCAAGGAACTATGAACCTGCACTCCAAGGTCTCTTTGTTCAGCAATACTCCCCAGGACTTTACCATTATGTGTATAAGTCCTGCCCTGATTTGCCATTTCAAAATGCAGCATCTCATATTTATCTAAATTAAACTCCATCTGCCACTCCTCATCCCATTGGCCCATTTGATCAAAACCCCATTGTATTCTGAGTTTACCTTCTTCACTGTCCACTACACCTCCAATTTTAGTGCCATCTGCAAACTTACTAACAATACTTCCAATGTTCACATCCAAATCATTTACATAAATAATGAAAAGCAGTGGACCCAGCACCGTTCCTTGTGGCACACCGCTGGTCACAGGCCTCCAGTGTGAAAAACAACCCTCCACCGTCACCTTCAGTCTTCTACCTTTCAGCCAGTTCTGTATCCGAACAGCTAGTTCTCCCTGTGTTCCATGTGATCTAACCTTGCTAACCAGTCGACAAAGAGGAACCTTGTCAAACACCTTACTGATGTCCATATAGATCACATCCACTGCTCTGCCCTTATCAATCCTCTTCTGTTATTTCTTCCAAAATCTCAATCAAGCTCGTGAGACGTGATTTCCCAAGCACAATCTATATTGACTATCCATGATCAGTCCTTGCCTTTCCAAATACAGGTAAACCTTATCCCTCAGGATTCCCTCCAACAATTTGCCGATCACCAACGCCAGGCTCACCGATCTATAGTTCCCAGGGTTTTCCTTACCACCTTTCTTAAATAGGATACAACTTTAGCCAACCTCCAGTCTTTCAGCACCTTACCTGTGGCCATTGCTGATACAAATATCTCAGCAGAGAGCCCAGAAATCACTTCCCTTACTTCCCACAGAGTTCTAGAGTATGCCAGATCAGATCCCAGGGATTTATCCAAATTTATGTGTTTTAAGACTTCAGCACCTCTTCCTCTGTAATATAGGCATTTTTCAAGCTGTCACTATTTATTTCCCCATGTTCTATATCTGCCATATCTTTCTCCGCAGTGAACACTGATGCTAAATACTTGTTTAGTATCTCCCCCACCTCCTGCAGTTTCACACATAGACGACTTCGCTGATGTTTGAGGGGCCCTATTTTCTTCGTAGTTACCCTTTTGTCCTTAATGTATTTGTAGAATCCCTTTGGATTATCCTTAACCCAATTTGCCAAAGCTATCTCATGTCCCCTTTTTGCCCTCCTGATTTCCCTCTTGAGTATACTCCTACTGTCTATATACACTTCTTGGGATTCACTCAATCCCTGCTGTCGATACCTGACATATGCTTCCTTCTTATTCTTGACCAAAACCTCAATTTCTCTAGTCATCCAGCATTCTCCACACCTACCACCCTTGTCCTTCACCCTAACATATTGTTCCTGTTATCTCATGTTTGAAGGCTTCCCATTTTCCAGCCGTCCCTTTACCTGTAAGTATCCCCCCCATTAACTTTTGAAAGTTCTTGCCTAATACCATCAAAATTGGCCTTCCTCCAATTTTGAACTTTAAGCTTTAGATCCTGTCTATCCTTTTCCATCACTATTTTAAAACCAATAGAATTACGGTCACTGGCCCCAAAGTACTCCCTCACTGACACCTCAATCACCTGCTCTGCCTTATTTCCCAAGAGTGGTCAAGTTTTGCACCTTCTCTAGCAGAGGGGGTAATGGCCTGGTGGCATTATCGCTGGACTGTTAATCTGGAGACCGGGATAATGTTCTGGAGACCTGGGTTTGAATCCCACCATGGCAAATGGTGGAATTTGAATTCAATAAATATCTGGAATTAAGAGTCAAATGATGACCATGGATCCATTCTTGATTGTTGGGGGAAAAACCCACCTGGTTCACTAACGCCCTTTAGGGAAGGAAACTGCCATCTTTACCTGGCCTGGCCTACTTGTGACTCCAGACCCACAGCAATGTGGTTGACTCTAACTGCCCTCTGGGCAATTAATGCTGCCTAGCCAGCGATGCCCCTATCTCATGAATGAATAAAAAAAATCCCGAATCAGAAAATTTTCTTGTGCACACTTAACAAATTCCACCCCATCTAAGCCCTTAACGCTACAGCAGTCCTAGTCTATGTTTGGAAAATTAAAATCCCCTACAATAACTAACCTATTATTCTCACAGATAACGGAGACCTCCTTACAAATTTGTTTCTCAAATTCTTGCTGATTACTGGGGGTTTTATAGTCTAATCCCAGTAAGGTGATCATCCCTTTTTTATTTCATAGTTCCACCCAAATAACTTCCCTGGATGCATTCCCAGGAGTATTGTTCCTAAGTATAGCAGTAATTTTATCTTTAATCAAAAATGCCACTCCCCCTCCTCTCTTGGTCCCCTTTCTATCCTTTAGGAGTGGCATTGCTATTCAGGGCTAGTATAACAGCTACTGAAAGGCAGTTCAAGAATGATATGTCTACAGAGTCAGTTTGGGTTGAGGTCAGGAACAAGAAAGGAGCAGTCACTGTTGGGGGTTTTTTACAGACCCCCTAATAGTTGCAGAGAAGTGGAGGAGCGGATTGGGAGGCAGATACTGGAAAGGTGCAGAAGTCACAGGGTTGTAGTCATGGGTGACTTCAACTTTCCAAATATTGATTGGAAACATTTTAGTTGTAATAGTTTAGATGGACCGCACTTTTTCCACTGTGTTCAGGAAGGATTCCTGACACAGTACATAGCTAGACTAACATGAGGAGAGGCCACTTTGGATTTGGTGCTTGGCAATGAACCGGGCCAAGTGTTAGACCTGTTGGTAGGAGAGCATTTTGGCGGTAGCGATCATAATGCTGTTACTTTTACAATAGTCATTGAAAGGTATAGGTATATATAGCAGGGTAAGGTTTATAATTGGGGGAGGAATAATTACAATTCTGTTTGGCAAGAACTGGGTAACATAAAATGGGAACAGATGCTGTCAGGGAAGAGCACTATTGAAATGTGGAATTATTTAAGGAATGCATACTGCGTGCGCTCGATATGTTTGTCCCTAGCAGGCAGGGAAGATGTGGTTGAATGAGGGAGCCTTGGTTCTCAAGAGAGGTCAAACGACTGGTTAAGAGAAATAAGGTATATAAAGTTCAGGAAACAAGGAATGGAAAAGGCTCTAGAGGGATAAAAGTTAGCCAGGAAGGAGCTGAAGAAAGGGCTCAGGAGAGTGAGAAGGGGGCATGAGAAAACCTTGGCAGATAGGATCAAGGAAAACTCCAAGGCTTTTTACACATACGTGAGGAATAAAAGAATGACCAGAGAAAGGGTAGGGCCGATCAAGGATTGTAAAGGGAATTTGTGCACGGAGCCTAAAGAGATAGGAGAGGTCCTTAATGAATGCATTTCTTCGGTATTCACAACTGAGAGGGACCTAGTTGTAGAGGGAGAGAGTGTGAAACAGGCTGGTCGGCTAGAGGAGGTCGATGTTAGTAAGGAAGATGTACTAGGAATTTTGAGGAACTTGAAGATAGATAAGTCGCCCGGGCCTGATGGAATTTATCCAAGGATTCTATGGGAAACGAGGGAAGAGATTGCAGGGCCTTTGGCAATGATATTTTCGTCCTCACTGTCCACGGGTATAGTGCCAGAAGATTGGAGAGAGGCAAACGTCATTCCCTTGTTCAAAAAAGGGAATAGGGATAACCCAAGAAATTACAGGCCAGTTAGTCTTACTTCAGGAAAATTATTGGAAAGGGCTCTGAGAGATAGGATTTATGATCACTTGGAAAGGCACAGTTTGATTCGTGATAGTCAGCATGGATTTGTGAGGGGTAGATCATGCCTCACAAACCTTATTGAATTCTTTGAAGAGTTGACCAAACACGTGGATGAAGGTAGAGCAGTGGATGTGGTGTACATGGATTTAAGTAAGGCGTTTGATAAGGTTCCCCATGGTAGGCTCATGCAGAAGGTAAGGAGGCGTGGGATAGGGGGAAATGTGGCAGATTGGATTCAGAATTGGCTGACGCTTAAAAGACAAAGAATGGTTGTGGATAGAAAATATTCAACATGGTGCTCAGTTATGAGTGGTGTACCACAACGATCTGTTCTGGGTCCTCTTCTATTTGTGATTTTTGTCAACGATTTGGATGAAGGAGTGGAAGGATGGATTAGTAAATTTGTGGACGATATGAAGATGGGTTGAATTGTGGATAGTGTGGAGGGCTGTTCTGGGTTACAAAGGGACATTGACAGGATGCAGAGCTGGGCTGAGAAGTGGCAGATGGAGTTTAACCCTGAAAAGTGTGAGGTGACTCATTTTGGAAGGACAAACTTGAAAGCAGAATACAGTGTTAACGGAAAGATTCTTGGCAGTGTGGAGGAACAGAGGAATCTTGGGGTTCATGTTCACAGTTCCCTGAAAGCTGCCACCCAGGTGGATAGAGTTGTTAAGAAGGCATATGGTGTGTTAGCTTTCATTAATAGAGGGATTGAGTTCAAGGGCTGTGAAGTTATGTTCTAGCTATACAAAAGCCTGGCTCGGCCACATCTGGAGTATTGTGTCCAGTTCTGGTCACCTCATTACAGGAAAGATGTGGAAGCGTTGGAAAAGGTGCAGAGGAGATTTACCAGGATGTTGCCTGGAATGGAGGGAAGGTCTTACGAGAAAGGGTTGAGAGAGCTAGGGCTTTTCTCTTTAGAACGACATAGGATGAAAGGTGGCTTGATAGAGGTGTACAAAATGATCAGAGGTATAGATAGAGTGGACAGCCAGACACTTTTTCCTAGGGTGGAGGTAGCTATTACGAGAGGGCACAGTTTTAAAGTGAGTGGAGGTAGATATCGGGGAGACGCCAGAGGTAAGTTCTTTACTCAGAGAGTGGTAGGGACGTGGGATGCATTGGCTGAGCGGGTAGTGGAGTCGGCCTCATTAGGGGCATTTAAGTGGCTATTAGATAGGCATATGGATGATAGTATAAAGTAGGGGTGGAGATTAGATAGACCTTAGGATTAGGGCAAAAGTTCAGCACAACATCGTGGGCCGAAGGGCCTGTACTGTGCTGTACTGTTCTATGTTCTATGTTCTATGTCCTATACCATCTGTACCCTGGAACTTTAAGCTGCCAGTCCTGTCCATCCCTGAGCCATGTACCCAACCATGCCCTGAGGTGATCTGCCTTACCTGTTGGGCCTCTTGCATTGAAATAAATTCAGTTTAATTTATCAGTCCTACCTCATTCTCTGCTTAGTTCCTGCCTGCCCTGACTGTTTGACTTACTCCTTTTCCCAACTGTATCAGTTTCAGAGTACTCCCTTTCCTCATTATCTCACTGGGTCCCACCCTCTCCACCCCTTCCTTACTAGTTTAAGTTCTCCTGAGCAGATCTAGTACTTCTCCCCGCCAATATATTAGTCCCCTTCCAATTCAGATGCAATCCGTCCTTCTTGCATCAGTGACTTCTTTCCCAAAAGAGATTCCAATGATCCAAAAATGTGAATCCTTCTCCCCTGCACCAAACCTTCAGCCAGACATTCATCTGCTCTATCCTCCTATTCCTACCCCGACTAGCTCGTGACACCAGGAACAATCCAGGTATTAATACCCTCGAGGACCTCCTTTTTACATTCCTGCCTAACTTCCTATATTCTCTCCTCAGAATATCATCCTTATCTCTTTCTATGTTGTTAGTTCCAATGTGTACAACAACCTCCCACTGGTCCTTCTTGCCTTTGAAAATATTCTGCACCCTGTCTGAGGTATCCTAGATTCTGTTGTCTTGCTATCAGCCATAGAGACGTCTGTCTGTGCCTCAGACTAGACAGTCCCCTATCACAATCCACCGCTTGGAACCTGGGGTAAGCCTCATTACATTAGAGCCAGTCTCCGTACCAGAAACCTGACTGTCAGTTCCACATCCCCCTGAGAGTACATCACCCCCTACATTTTCCAAAGCAGCATACTTGAGATGGGGATAGCCACAGGAGACTCCTGCACCACTTGCCTCCCTCTCCTACCTTTTGTGGAGGTCACCCATCTATCTGACTGTGTCTTCAGTTTACCTCCCTTCCTACAACTGACATCCATCACACCCCTAGCTCCTGTAAATTCCTCACCGCCTCTAACTGCTGCTCCAACTGGTCCATGTTTTCAGATAGGATTCGCGACCAAACACACTTCATGCAGACATGATCATCAGTAACATGGAAACTCTCCCTAATTGCCCACAGGAAGAGCACATCACTCTACTAAAGGCCATCTTTATGCCTTAACAATCTACAGATCCAGCAAAAAGCACAGGCCTACTGCTCTGAGAACACTACTGCGGGCTAACTTAGTAACTATGTTTTATATTTTTATAGTTTAATCAGGCCTTCTCCTGCTCCCCTCTTCTATGTTTCTACGATTTGGAGATGCTGTTGCTGGACGGGGGTGGGCAAATGTCAAGATTCATGATGTCTGACTTGGAATTACTAGTTTTCCAGAGAAAAGCTGGTCATAAACAAAGTCAGCCACAAACATACAGGGTGTGTAACTTTCAACAAGAGTACATTGAGTGAAGTAGGTAGAAATTGATTTTGTGGGTAGAATCTTGTGCTCCCAGAATTGGCAATGTAGATGCTGGAAAGGGTACTTATGTAGGGAAGGTTATGGTGTACCAGATCGCTGCTGCCTTATTGGAATTAGGTTTGGGTTGCCTAGGTCAATAGTCAACATTTTGCCCTTCTGCCAGTTGAGATGCTTATTAAGTTATCACGGCATGGACATCAAGCAAGGGCTCGTGACTCTCGACTGCCCTTGCATTTGATCCTTTGCCCCACTTTGCCTGTGAATCCTATCCCCGGGAAGCCTCCAATACCATAAATCATTTACCTTGCTCGTGGGTATTTGGATTTTGTTTCTTAGAGAGGTACTTGCTCTCCGTGCAACAGCCATGGCCTCCTACATTGTGCTCCTGAACACAGCTTACAATCAAAGATAGAGGGTTGATTTGGCTGCCTTTTTTGTTTATAAACTCATAGGTTGACCACAACAAAGATTTTTGAATTTTTTTTGGCTCATGAATATACGGTCCATATTTGGATTCAACTCACCGCATGCTTCTTCATCTACCTTTGAAGAAACCAGGGGAGCTCATGTAAGAGGTGCAATTAGATTAATTTTAATGTCCAAAATGTTGTTGGGTTTTGGATCTGGTGCTTTGTAAATATTTTAAACATTTCTAAAACAAACCCAACCTGCCTTGGACCTGCACATTTTCAATTTTAATGAAGTTGGATCGAAGGGGAGGTAAACCTTTCCCAGGACACCTCATTTTGCGCACTAGTCACTGAGATTAAACATATGTGCAGCAGGCAGTAAAGAAGGTAAACTATATATTGGTCTTCATGATGAAATAAGTTGAATACAGGGACAAAGATATCCTGCTACAATTGTACATGGCATTGGTGAAGCCATGCCTGGAATACTGTGTGTGCAGTCTTCATCTCCTTATCTGAGGAAGGATGTTTTTTGACTAAAGAGGGAACGTAGTGAAGGTTTACCAAATTGATTGGTGGGATGGCAGGACTGGTATACGAGGAGAGATTGCCTTGGTTAGGATTGTATTCACTGGAGTTTAGAAGAATGAGGGGAATGTCATAGACACCCACAAAATTCTAACAGGACTGGATAGGTTAGATGCAGGAAGGATGTTTCAATAGTGCAGGAGCCCAGAACCAGGGGCCATAGATTAAGGATAAAGGGTAAACCTTTTAGGACTGAGACGAGGAGAAATTTCTTTATCCAGAGAGTGCTGAGTCTCTGGGCTTCATTACCACAGGCAGTAGTTGAGGCCAAAACATTACGCGTTTTCAAGAAGGAGGTCAATATAGCTCTTGTAGCTAAAGAGAATAAGGGATGTAGAGGGAGGATGGGATTAGAATTTTGAGTTTGATGATTAGCTGTGAACATGATGGTAGGTCAAGCAGGCTCAAAGAGTCAGATGACCTTCTCCTGCTCCTCTCTTCTATGTTTCTCTGATGTCGAGGTGCCAGTGTGGATTGGGGTGGACAAAGCCAAAAGTCACATGACACCATTATAGTCCGGCAGGTATATTTGAAATCACAAGCCTTCAAAGCGCTGCCCCTTCATCAGATGAAATGAAGACAGCACCCAGGCACAGACTTTGTAACCGCAAGATCAAAGGATCATACAAATGGTGTGAGTAGAGTGTCAATAGGCTGAATAATAAGTCTCATCAGGTGATCAAGAGTGTCAAACCATGTGAGTAAAGTGTCAACAGCTGAATAGCAAGTGAAGGGATAACCTACAATCTGATTAATTGAGGCAGAGAGATAATTACAAAGGAACTAAAAACAAGGTGTTGCTAGAGATAAACCAAATGGCTGGAATGACATGATAGGTACAAGAGTCACATGACCAGGGTCTAACCAAAGTAACAAATAATCCAAAAATGTATCAACAAATTGAGGGTGAGAGATCATAACAAGTTACCAAGATGATCGTATCAAACAGGACAGTAAGGAAGATGTTACAGACTAGTATGGTGGGGTTACATGTAACGCGACATGAACCCAAGATTACGGTCGAGGCCGTCTTCATAGGTACAGAACTTGGCTATCAGTTTCCACTCACGATTCTGCATTGTGTATCTTGAAGGCCGCCTTGGAGGACGTTTATCTGAAGATCAGAGGCTGAATGTCCTTGACCATTAACATGTTCCCCTACTGAGAGGGAGCATTCCTGTCTGGTGATTGTTGTGCAGAGTCCGTTCATCTGTCGTCTTAGCACCTAACACCTTCAATATTCACTCTCTCTACCACCGTTGCACAATGGAAGCAGTGTGTAAAATTTGCAAGATTCATTGCAACAACTCACCTAAGTTCCTTAGAGAGTATCTTTCAAACCCAGAACCTGGGAAGACAAAGACAACAGCTACATGGGAATACCACCCACTGTAAATTTCCCTCTAAGCCAGCTGCCCTCCCAGAACTATATCACTGTACCTTCACTGTTGCTGGGTCAAAACCCTGAAAGTGCTCAGTAGATGTACCTCCACCACATAGATTGCATCAAAAAGACAGCTCTCCATAAATTTCTCAATGAGATGCCCATGGCCTATGAATGAATAATAAAAGAAATGAATAACAAACAGTGTGAGAACTTAAGGAAAAGTGGATGTAATTACTAAGCAATTTATTAGGGCATCAGATAACAGTAAAATGTAAATTATGATATGTCATTTTCTTCAATTCTGAGAAATTAAAAAATTTTTTTAATGAAAAAGTTATATTCTTCGGATGCATTGCGTTGTGTTTTTTTTTAAAGTTTCTGAGTTTTGTTATTTATATGACCTATTAAATGACTCATGAATGTAATTGCTTTTGTGATGGATTGTTTCCACAATGAGTCATTAATTGACTCATATTTGAAGAAATGTTTATGGGATATTTATGTGGTTATAATTGCAATGAAACAGCAGAAGGTCTGGTAAATGGATTATGCAAAGTCTTATACAGTGAGCTTATTACACTGACAGAGACAATTGCTTGTAGCTTTGTGGCTTTGCATCCTCATCAGTGCTACAATCAAACCAGTGATCCTGGAGATCCATGCCCTTTCTGACATATTCATGTTTTAAACTTTAGCAGGAGTATCCTAAAAAGGCCAAAAAAAACTCAGCTGGGTCCTGATGAAGGGTGTAAATGTGAAACGTCAACTTTCCTGCTCCTCTGATGCTACCTGACGTGCTGTATTCCTCCAACTCCACACCGTATTAACTGGTTCTAAAATCTCTTGCTTTCTGGCCCAAGTCCTACTTGATTATTACTCTTGTCTTTGATGACCTTGATTGGCTTCCGTATGTTTAAAATCTTTAATATAATACTTTAACTGTCATTCTTAAGTTTGTTCAATTTCTCTTGGCCCTTCCCCAAGCCTTGAGTCCCTTGGATTTTTCCATTCTTCTGCAATAGGCCTCTTGCATATCCCTCTCTACCTTTGTCTCACACTGCAAGACATCTCTATAGTTATTTATGTCAATGTTCTGAAATTCCATCCTTAAAATCCTTCACATCTTCACTTCCTTCTTTTCCTTTAAGAATTTCTGGTAATCACACACTTCTCAATATCCCCTTCTTTTGCTTGACATCTAACTTTTACACAGTCATAACGTCAGGAAGAATCTTGAGATTTTTAAAAATATTATGCAAATGCTCATTTTTGTACTTACCACTCACCAAATTGTTTGACATTAACAGAGATTTTGATTGCAACAATGTGTCCCTATGAATAAATTCAGTGACTCAATGAGAAAATAAGTTGAAGAGTGAAGGAATTTTAGGTTTCTTTTGTCCCAAAATTTGGCCAGGTGTGCATTTAGCATTAACTTTAACTTTTGTATTAATTTGTAGTTTATTTCTGTCATATTGAATGGTACGCAAGCTGCCTTCAAGTGCCAGCTGCATGTACTTATTAAATGGCTATACAAGAATCAAACATTTGGAGCAGGAGTAGGCTATTTAGCCCGTTATGCCTGTTCCACTATTCAATAAGGTCACAATTGATTTGATTGTGACCTTAACTCCAAGGCTGGATTTGATTCAAGGAGCCTTAACAAAACTAATTTCAATGTGAACTGGGGGGAAACCCTCTGCTGCTTGGGTCATGCCCAGCATCCCTTAAAAAGGCAGCAGACAGCAGGAAAGGCAGCCTCCATGATACCTTCCCAGCCATCTTGAAGGATTTCCTGCCCATTTTGTAGGGTGAGCCTGCTTGGCCCCTCTGAGATTTAATTTTAAACATATGCTTGTCTCCCCCATGATGAGGTGTCCCTTTTATTGCTGGCCTACAGTAGCAGCATCCAAGTGTCCCTGTTGGGTTCCTAAGATTTCAGAGCTATATTCTGTCTGATTAGACTAACATTATCAGGAGCCACCCTCTGACCTTAATTGGACTGAGGGCCCAAGATGTCTAATTAGGAAAATGCATTTTGAAAATGTCCAACTTGTTACTGGCACGTTCAGACTTTGCGACCTCTTCTTAGTCCAGATGTTGATATTTCCCAAAGAAATATCCATCCCATCATGTCTCAAACCTCACAACTGAGTAGCAGCAGATAGTTGAGGCACATACATCATTGGAGACTCCTCAGTGAAAGCCTCAGGCTTCTCCAAATTCAGCTGCATTGGTGACAGTTCTTGTCAATTGGTGAAAAGGTCAATTTCGGAATAGGAGCAGGTTCTGCCTCTGAATTCTATAAGAACATAAGAAATTGGATCAAAAGAAGACTGTTTGTCTCGTTTACCTGCTGTGCTTTTCGGTGTGATCATTCAACTCCAGTTTGCTGCTCCCCATCTCCTTGATTCAGTGAGAGGTAAAAGCTATCTACCTTAATTTTAAGTGTATTCAATGACTAAGTCTTCCTAATCCTCTGGGGTAGATAATTAAAAAAATACACAACTCTTTCAGTGAAGAAATTCCTTGTCACCTCAGTCCCAAATGAACTGATCAACTCTCCCTTCAAATCCACCATTGGCTTTGTTTAAACCTAAGATGTTTCTTTGTGATCAGAGAACATCATTTTTTTTCAATGTGGAATGTAAGTATATTACGATCACTATTTTCTAGTGGGTCTATTTCTATGAGATGACTGAAGCAAACTACTGTGGATACTAGAAATCTGATAGAAAGAGAATGCTGTAGAAACTCAATATGTTTATCAGCATCTGTAGAAAGAGAAATAGAGTTAATGTTTTAAAACCAGCATGAATGTTCTTTGAAACTGAAAAAAACTGGAAGTAAAACTCATTAACCCTGCCTCATTGTGAAATACTAGGTTGAAAATAGCTTTCTCTGTGGTTTATTCTACTAAATATTGCTGTATGAAGCTGTTACAAGACCATTCAACAAATATTACTTGCATACTAGCTTTGTCAATTTCCGTAGTCTAGACTATATGAAGTTTACTGTCTCCTAAAACTATTACATTGCCTTTGTTACAAGCTGCAATTTTTTTTTGTTATATACACGGTCCAATGGTATAACCACTGTTCAGGGGCTTACAAATAATTCCAATCATTCCTAACTCCTAATATACCATCCATACCATCTTTTCTACTTTGTAAACGATACATAGTTCATAATTTATATCTTTTAGAATGCAACTTTTGGTTTTGGGAATTAAAATTTAATTCTGGGAAATGGGGAAAAGAATCATTTTAAACTGAAAAAAAAATCAGAAAGCAATGTAAAGCAGCCTGTGTTAATTACAATTGAATGAATGGGTGAAGTAGACCAAAAGATTGGACCATATTGTCTTAAAAGGTAATGGTAGAAAAACAGGTGGAGAAATGTATATCATGGATCACCTATTTGTGGGCTTTTTTGGACATGACATCAGCTTGAGAAGTACAGTAAGGGAAGTACAGAGAGATATTTTTGTTTTTTGAGTTAAAGCAAAATTAGTTAAATGCACGCAATAAGCCCTGAATGGTTTTGCAAAAAATTTCTTTTTCTCGTTCAAAGAAGAAATCGTGAATACTTAAAGATCTCTGTACACAGACATCCAAGAGCATAACACATTGTCATGGTGATGCTCAGAAGTTGGGGTAACCCTCTGGTTTAAATTCATCTGGGAGTTTTCTGACAGTTGTAGCAGCACATTGAATTTTAAAATGTGGAGTTTGTCGCTCCTTGACAGAGGATAGCGAAAGTAAAGAATGGTTGGGTCTTCAGCTTAAGCAGAGAAAATGTCACCTTCCTCAGTCACTGTATGGAATGTGGCTAATGCTGAAGCTAAGTTTGAATTTTGTGAGGGATTGTGCTCTAAAAGATGTGTTCTAGCTTGTGTCCAGTAAGAAAATCCACAATGGCCTTGCAGAATCTTGTGCCAAAAGAGATCAGACTGCAAATTAGCTTGGAAGTATTAAAAAATTAACTCACAGCAAAGAATGGAAGTTTTGCCTCTTAGATTGAACTAAAAGGTGTTAGTTTCCAGAGGAATGTAGTGAGCCCATGGATGATCCCTACAGATTGAGATGTCTGAGAAGAAAAGTCTTGGGAGAAGTAAACAGTATTCAATTAATTAATCAATTATTCAATTAATTAGGTTTCAAGTTTAGAAATATCAGTCAAGTGGTGTAATGAAAGCAAAATATTGTGAATGCTGGAGATCTGAATTAAAAACAAAAAGTGCTGGAGAAACTCATCAGGTATGACAGTGCTTGAGGAGGGACAAATAGAGTTAATGATTTGAGTCTTCATGTTCGGCTTTAAATATTAACTCTAAAGAGACACTGTCAGACCTGTTGGGTCTCTCCAGCACTTTCTACTTTCACTCAGTTGGCGTTAATTCTGTATTAAGTAGTTGATACATTGAGATATAAATTAAGTGTTATACTTAGTAATTGCCAGTATTGCTACTACCCGCCTTTTGGTGGTTCAGATCTTGGTGAGTTTTGCCAATCAATCATCTATCCACTTAGATAAGTGATGGTTTTAAACATTCACCAGCTATCAGATATCGAAAACAATGTTTAAAAAAATAGCAGCAGCTTCCCATCGTGCATGAAATGCCTGAGTCAGCACTCATTCCTCATTATCTCCATTCTGTGCAGTCACAAACCTGTCTACCTTTATACACAGGTTTCCATTGCCAAGTTAGCCAACTGTTACAACAACTGACACATATTCAGGCAACCACATTTAATTTATCAAGAGATAACTTCCACTGACAGGCAACTGTTGCTAAAATTATTTTGAAAAAGCAGGATACTACAGATAAAAGCCAAATACAATGGAGGTGATGGCCTAGTGGACTGTTAATCTAGAGACAAAAACAGAAGTTTCTGGAAAAGCTCAGCAGGTCTGGCAGCATCTGTGAAGAAAAAAAAATCCGAGGTAACGTTTCAGGTCCGGTGACTCTTCCTCAGAACTGATGGTTTATATGCAGAAAATAGGGAGGGGGGTGTGGTAGGGAGTAAACAATAGATAGAACCAAAAGAACATTTGGGTAGCCAAAGGAGTTGCTAACGATCAGGCTAGGAGGGTGAATAGCTGTTAATGGGGACTGTTAGTGACTAACAATAGGTAGTGTGTAATGGCAGGCTATGTGATAACAAGGCCTGGTGTATGGGGTAGGGGGCTAGGACATGGGAGAGTTTAGGCCCTAAAATTATTGAACTCAATATTGAGTACGGAGGGCTGCAGGGGCCTCAAGTGGAAAATAAGGTGTTGTTCTCCCAGCTTATTGAGCTTTGCTGGAGCAATGCAGCAAGCCAGCAACAGAGATGTTGGCCAGGGAACAGGCTGGTGTGTTAAAGTGGCAGACAACTGGAAGCTCAGGGTGTTTTTTTTGCAGGTAGAGCATAGACGCTCTGCGAAGCGGTCACTCAGTCTACGCTTTGTTTCCCCAGGAGACCACATTGTGAGCAGTGAATGCAGTCGATTAGATTGTGTGAAGTGCAGGCTAGGTACTCCTCCATGCTGAACAACACTTAGAGGAAGCTCTGAGAATGACAAAGGTGCAAAATATACTCTGGGTGGGGGATTTCAATGTCCAGCACCAAGAGTGGCTCAGCAGCAGTACTACTGATCGAGCTGATTGAGTCCTAAAGGACATGGCCATTAGACTGGGTCTATGACATGTGGTGAGGGAACCAACATGAGGGAAAAACATACTTGAACTAATCCTTACCAACCTGCCAGCTGCAGTTGCAAATATCCATGACAGTATCGGTAAGTGCGACCATCGCACAGTCCTTGTGGCAATAAAGTCCCGCCTTCACATTGAGAACAACCTCCATTGTGTTGTGTGGTACTATCACAGTGCTAAATGGGACAGACTTTGCAGAGATCTAACAACTCAAGACTGGGCATCCATGAGGCATTGTGAACCATCAACAGCAACAGAATTATATTCCAACACAATCTGTAACCTCATGGCCCAGCATGTACCCCACTCAACCATTACCATCAAGCCAGGGCATCAACATTAATTTAATGGAGACTGCAGGAGGACATGGCAGGAGCAGTACCAGGCATACCTGAAAATGAGGTATTAACCTGGTGAAGCCATCAAACAGGACTACTTGCATGCCAAACAGTGAAAGCAGCAAGTGATAGACAGAGCTAAATGATCCCACAACAAATGGATCAGATCTAAGCGCTGCAATCCTGCCACATCCAGTTGTGAATGGTGGTGGACAATTAAAGAACTCAGTGGAGCAGATGATTCCAAAAATATCCCCAACGTTAATGATGGAAGAGCCCAGCACATCAGTGCAAAAGATATAGCTGAAGCATTCTCAGCAATCTTCAGTCACAAGTGAATGATCCATCTCGGTGTCCTCCAGTGGTCCCCAGCATTAAAGATACCAGTCTTCAGCTAATTCGATTCACTCCACGTGATATCAAGAAATGGTTAGAGACACTGGATACCGCAAAGGCTACGGGCCCTGACAACATTCTGGCCGTAGTACTGAAGACTTGTGCTCCAGAACTTGCCGCTCCCCTAGCCAAGCTGTTCCAGTACTGTTACAGCACTGGTATCTACCCGACAATATGGAAAATTGCCCAAATATGTCCTGTACACAAAAAGTAGGACAAATCCAACCCGACCAATTACCGCCCCATCAGTCTCCTCTCGATCATCAGTAAAGTGATGGAAGGTGTCAACAACAGTGCTATCAAGCAGCACCTGCTCAGCAATAAAATGCTCAGTGACGCCCAGTTTGGGTTCCGCCAGGGCTATTCAGTTCCTGGCCTCATTACAGCCTTGGTTCAAACATGGACAAAACAGCTGAATTCCAGAGGAGAGGTGAGAGTGACAGCCCTTGATATCAAGGCCACATTTGATCAAGAGTGGCAGCAAGGAGCCTTAGCACAACTGGAATCAGTGGGTATTGGGGGCAAACTCTACAGTGGTTAATGTCATGTCTGACATTTAAGAAAATAGTCGTGGTTGTTGGACGTCAGTCGTCTCAGTGCTAGGTCATCTCTGCAGGAGTTCCCAGGGTAGTGACCTCGGCCTAACCATCTTA
This sequence comes from Ginglymostoma cirratum, assembly GCA_024137785.1. Taxonomy (NCBI): domain Eukaryota; kingdom Metazoa; phylum Chordata; class Chondrichthyes; order Orectolobiformes; family Ginglymostomatidae; genus Ginglymostoma; species Ginglymostoma cirratum. The sequence goes on from JAHRHZ010000266.1 coordinate 45,153,490, forward strand.
AGCTGCTTCATCAATGATCTTCCATGCATCATAGGGTCAGAAGTAGGGTTGCTCACCGATGATTGCACAATGTTCAACACCATTCACGACTCCTCAGATACTGAAGCATTCCGTGCTCAAATGTAACAAGATCTGGACCATATTCAGGCTCGGGTTGACAAGTGGCTAATACCATCACCAATAAGAGACAATCTAATCACCGCCCCTTGACATTCAATGGTGTTACCATTACTGAATCTCCCACTATTAACATTTCGGGATCATCATCGACTAGAAACTCAACTGGACTCACCACATAAACACAGTGACTACAAGAACAGGTCAGAGGTGAGGAAAACTGCAGTGTGTAACTCCCCAAAGTCTGTCCACATTTACAAGACACAAGTCAGGAGTGCGATGGAATACTTCCCACCTTCTTGGATGGGTGCAGCTGTAACAACTCTCAAGAAGCTTGACACTATCCAAGACAAAGTAGCCTGCTTGACAGGCATTACATCTACAAGCATTCACTTCCTCCACCACCGATGCTCAGTAGCAGCAGTGTGTACTATCTACAAGATACACTGCAGAAATTTGCCAAAGATCCTCAGACAGCACCTTCCAAACCCACGACCACTTCCATCTAGAAGAACAAGGGCAGCAGATATATGGGAACACCAGCACCTCCAAGTTCCCCTCCAAATCACTCACCATCCTCACTTGGAAATATATCACTGTTCCCTCACTATCACTGGGTCAAAATCCTGGAATGTCCTCCCTAATAGCATTGTGGGTCAACCCACAGCAGGTAGACTGCAACAGTTCAAGAAAACAGCTCGCCACTAACTTCTCAAGGGTAACTAGGGACGGGCAATAAATGCTGGTCAGCCAGCAACACCCACATCCCACAAAATAAATAAATTTTGAAAATGTTTAGGAGGTCATGTAGCATCTGTGAAGATAGAAATGACATTGACATTTGTTAAGGAGAAGGAAACAAAGGTAGGGGATAAGGGAGGTGGGGCAACTTTTCAACATCTAAGGTGTGTAAATTGTTCACTTTTAAGATATAGCATTCAAGCAAGCACCCACTATGTTGCATCATTAATGTAATTCCATTAATTTCTTCTTGCAGCACCTCTAGGACCTTTAGAATTGAACAATGACGGCTATGCTCCCACTGCCTTGTTGCTGGCCTCAGTGAATAGGGACCCTCTCTCTCTGGTCCACATCCAATTCTGCTTCTGAGAACCATTGTCACTCTTCCTGTTACTCAGAATCTCCTCTTCATTTCAAGTATCTGCTGTATCCAGACAGATTTTAAGCTGGCTGACTTTAAGTGGTGACTCATTCAGAGATAGTAAGAACTGCCGATGGTGGAGTCAGAGATAACACAGTGTGGAGCTGGAGAAAATCAGCAGGCCAGGCAGCATCAGAGGCGCAGGAAAGCTGATGTTTTGGGTTGGGACCCTTCTTTCGAAATTTCTGGAGAAGGATCCCGATGGAAACATCAGCTTTTCTGTTCCTCTGATGCTGCCTGGCCTGCTGTGTTTCTCCAGCTCCACACTGTATTATCTCTGATTTTAAGTGGTGCTGGTTTTGCAATGTACTTGGGTACCCTGCTTAGCTGTGCAGCCACTCAACAGCAAATTTAATTCTAGGCTGCATGCTACAATTTTTTAAATGAGGAGGCAGCACAATGTTAACATGATGTTTGCATCAGAAAGAACCAACACAGGCACATCTTTTGATCTTCTCATCTACTTAACAGCTCTGTCCAGTCTTCCTTCTGTCAATGCATGTATAAGTTTAAGATGTAAAGCCTTAGATGTGCAGTTTTGGAAAGAAAACACTACATGAACCATGAAGAATGAAATAATTTGGAAAAGTACTCAAGGTGGCTTTAATGATTTTGCATTCCCTCAATGGTCAGAAAAACTTGAAGATTCTGCAGAACTCCACATTTGAATTAATCAAATGCGCAGGTGATGAACATTACTTTGTAAAATTGCTTCTTAAGAGTTCATAATTGACAATTTATTTGAGTCCTATCAAGGTAATCCCCAGTGGAGAAATTAGAAGAGATTGTATTTGTACTAGATTTGCGATATGAATAGGAATATAGAATCCAATTGAAAGTATACATAATGGAAAAAGCAAAATATTAGGATGATGATGAAAATTTGAAATACCAAGTCAAGCATGTGTTTGTGTAAAGGAAGTTGAGAGGCAGATGAAGAACGAGTTAACTGAAACATTATGCATCAGAGATAAAAGGTACTGCAGATGCTGGAGAATCCGAGATAACAAGCATGGGGCTGGATGAACACAGCAGGTCAAGCAGCATCATAGGAGCAGGAAAACTTGATGTTTCGGGCCTTTACCCTTCATCAGAAATGTTCCAATGTCCATGGGATTCCATCCGATTTCAGCTTTAGCCCTGGGACCATTACAATGGCCATTGTTCAGCTTGTTGATTGCAACAGTTGGTGGTAATAAATCTTTCAACAATATATTTCTCTCTAAGTCTACATTAGACAAGTTTATTCCCATTGGGTTGAAATTATTCTGATGACTTTATAATAGAGCATTATTGTTTCTGCATCAATTTTTCTTCAGTTTTTATTTTGTCAAGTTTTAAAATAGATGGATTAATAGTGAAAGAGGGACACCAAACAACATGATTTCAGCCCATGTTTAATATTACACAGCATGGGTGGTTTATGCCCAATACAAATAAAAGTCTTATTCAAAGCAAACAATCACCTAAACATGATAACTGTGTCAATGAAATAGCTAAATGTTTTAAATGTCTTTTAAGTCTCAAAGATCAATACTTTCTCAGAGCTGGAGAATAAGGTTAGCAAAATAAAAAAGATATGGTAAGTTTGTGGTGTAGCTGGGAATGAGAAAGGTACAGGAATATAAGCAATATTTTGGGGTCATTTTTTCTCTGCTCCTGCCAACCTTTGGATAAAATGAAGTCCTTTCTAATTCCCAGTGAGAACTTGATGTTAGAATCCAATCAACATCTTTTTTGTCACTCACTGCTTCCCCACACTCTCTCCCACATGTTTTTCACCAATAATGGGCAAAATGGCAACAGTTTATTGTGCTTGGTGTTGCCAACACTGTCTTGTTGCAATCTTTTAAGTTTTTATCACATGACGTCCAGTTACTAACTCCCCCACTCAATCACACAGCCTTCTGTCCACCTCTTGTATTATAACAACAAGTAATAATGTTTGAAGAGAGAAACAAACTTTCTTTCATGTCCTCTGGCTTTTCTTCTTGGTTGCTCACCCAAGCAATGTTTGGGAGATTCATTTTTGATTTCTGGAGATGCCAGGGTAAGCCATTTAAATGCTAAAATGACTTGGAAAATTTTAATGACCTGCTAAACTATCTTGCTCTTCACCTAATTAATTTACCAGGAAAAATGTCACCTAACAGGAAGAAACAAAACCTTCTTTCTGACCTTTACATCTCCATAGTGGGATTTAAAAATTAGAATGGCATGGCTAAAGACTTTCCAACTGGTGGTGCAGTAATTTCTGTTCGCTTACCACCTTTGAAGAAAGCCCTTAGATTTTAAGAGCTGCAGAATGGCTTCATGCAGAATCAGATCTGCTGAAGTTCCCAAACTCCCAATTGGTGTGCTGTCGACAAGCAATATGATTAGTGTTGTCAGCCCACCTCCTGCGTGTTAATGAACCTAACAATGAAAATCAATGCATCTCTGAAGGGTCTAGGCCCGAAACGTCAAGCTTTCCTGCTCCTATGATGCTGCTTTGCCTGCTGTGTTCATCCAGCCCCACACCTTGTCATCTCGGATTCTCCAGCATCTGCAGTACCTTTTATCTCATCTCCTTCCCTACTGTGTGCCAACATTTAATCTCTATGAAAATGCCTACCTATCTCATGACCTTGATGGTATCAGTGGAAAAGGGCTGAATTTTGAATTTTTTGCACATTCAATATTTTTAATTGTAGAAATAGCCATTTACTTCAAAGTTACTTAGAATGTCCTCTCTCTAATGGTGATGGATGAAATGAATTCTGCAAGCTTTAACAAAAACAAAGTTGCTGGAAAAGCTCAGCAGGTCTGGCAGCATCTGTGAAGGAGAAAACAGAGTTAACCTCTGCAAGGTGACCCTCTGCAAGCTTTAGTTCGTCTCAATTTCACCCATTTATACATTACTTGCACACCTACTAATCTTTCTGTCATTAATACTTCATGACTGCAATAAAGGAAATGAAGAAATCATATTTTTGAATTTCTACTTCAGTTGGTGAGTTCTTTTTATGTTTCTTCATGGGATATGGGCATCACTGGCTAGGTCAGTATTTATTGCCAATCCCGAACTGCCCAGAAGGCAATTGAGAGTCAACCATTTATAGGCCAGACAAGGTAATGACAGCAGTTTCCTTCGCTAAAGAACACTAGTGAGCCAAATGGACTTTTCCTGACAACTGGCAATGAGTTCATGATCATCATTAGGTTCTTAATTCTATATTTTTGTTGAATTCAAACTTCACCATCTGCCATGGTGAGATTCGAACCCAGCTTCCCAAAACATTAACTGGGTCTATAGATTAATAGACCAGCAATCATCTGGGGATTAAAGTTGGCAAAAAGTTGTTTGAGTAAGAAATCTGAGTAAGAAATTGATTTAACAAAATGTGTATTTAATTTTTTATGCCATTAAATCTAATTTCAATATACCAAACAGGGATCTTTTAAATACTTAAAAGGTACTGAAAAATATAGATAAGTTTCTTGAGAACTGTGACTTGGCAATTAAAGTTAATATTTCATATTAAGATTTATCAATGATATTGAATATTAATGGTTAAGAGCTTGATCACAGTGACAGCATTGGCAGCGGCAGGTATGCCCAGCAGCACTGACTCGAGTAGGCCCAGCAGTGCGGACTCGAGTAGGCCCAGCAGTGTGGACTCGAGTAGGCCCAGCAGCACAGACTCGAGTAGGCCCAGCAGCACAGACTCGAGTAGGCCCAGCAGCACGGACTCGAGTAGGCCCAGCAGCACGGACTCGAGCAGGCCCAGCAGCGTAGACTCGAGTAGGCCCAGCAGCGCGGACATGAGTAGGCCCAGCAGCGTGGACTCATGGCAGCAGTCTCGGAGGTGAGCTTGGGTTCTCAGTGGCTTCTGCATCATTGAGGCAGTCTTAGAGCTGACTCATGGCTATTGTATTGGAGGTGAATTTGGATTCCTGGCAGTGTCTGCGTCCAGCACAGATTCATGGAGGCATGGGCAGAAGTGAGTTTAGGCCCAGCATGAGACCTGGAGGCATGGTCAGGTGAGCCTGAAGCGGGCTTATGGCGGAGTTGAGTTTGGTTTGGTGCAATACTCAGTGACACCAGTGGCATATGCATTGGCGAGGTCCAGTGAGGCCTCATAGTGGCGAGGACGTTACAGGAGGTGAGATTGTCCTGAAGAGTGGTGATTTCTGTTCCAGCAGTGTTGCTGCCAAGGGGACTCATGCTTGGCCACTGGGTCTATGGCCTAGAACAGAGCACTTAATTAGAAGGACTTATATTCCTTTATATTCCATGTTTTGATTTATTTCTTTGTGTTTTAAGATGGCACCGGAGAGTGGCAACACTGTACAACACTTTTCACTGTATTTTGTAACACAATACATGTGACAATAAATAAATCAGATCAAATCAAATTAATCAGATACTTTACCTCTGCAGTATATGATGTAATATACTTCAAATTCCATTCCAACGAAAAATGCTTGTGATATTAACATTTTTCACTGCAACTTAAATATAGCCCTTCATGCATATAGTAAAGATTGCCCAAGCATGCTAGACTTTTGCTTTAAGGAGCAGCATCATGAAGAAGTGTTTTGACTCCTCTATTCTCTGCTGATGAATACACATTGCTGCGATTCAAATTGGATCATTATGTTAGAAAATGATGCACAACTGTTACGCTTCTTTTCCTTTATCAATGCAAAAAAAAATCACATTAGATTTGGAAAAATAGTGCTTTGTTAAAGGAGTTATAGTAAATCCCAAGCAACAGATTGCTGCTATATGCACAAAAGTACAACAAAGATCCATCATTTATCATTCAGGGAAAATAAACAATAAAAGGCACAAGTGGAATTAACCTTAATCTGATGAACTATACAATAAAAACGATAACAGAGAAAAGACAAGAAACTCTTTCAAGTTTCGTTGAATTGAAAGTATGAAAAGAAACTAGTTATTGCCCTTTGTTTTGTATATAGGCTGCCATGTCAGTAAATAGATGTGTGACCAAATCATTGCAATCTAGAATTGGATAAAACTTTAAAAATGCTATATGGAGAAAAATGCTGACGCGTGCACTAAATTATACATAAAAGCTGCAAATGATGTACCTAGTTATCATAGAATAAAATGAAGATACTTGAGTTATACCTGATTGGAGAATCATTGATAATTAAGTTGCAATCTTGATGTGTATCATATTTACTAAAAACATTTGAGAAAAGATGCTTCACAACATTCCAGAAAGTATTATCTCAGCTGAAATAATTTAATGCACATATTCTGCATTTCGTGGAAGTGAGGAAAATCTGGTTTCAGCAACAGGTTTTGAAGTCTGTGAAATATCTTATCCAGTTAGTTAGTTATATGCATGAATTTTGTTACCTCTGTTAGTAAAATTCTCAGTGTGGAGTTAGAAGGGCCTGTGTTTAAACTTCCTTGCAAGCCAAAGAGAACATAATCAAGCAAAGTGCTGTATATAGGATAGACGTTAAATGTTAAAACCAGAGCACCATATACTTTTTTCAGATGAGTGTAAAAAAAAACTATGCTGTATATGAAGAAGGACAGGGCGAGTTCTCCTTGTGCCTTCATCATGACCCATTTGCTAAACAATGCCACTAAACAATAACTGGTTATTGACCACATTTTTGTGGACTATCTGGTGTTAGTCATTTACAAAACAATGGTGAGGAAGCTTAAAAAACATAATTGACCATAACATAATTACAGACAACAATAGTTATTGATAATGGAGGGTGCCATCAAATCAAACAGCATTTGCTTAGCAATAACTCATTCATTAACGCTCTGAGCCAATTTCTCCCGACCTTTAATTAAAACATGGACAAAAGAGCTGAATTCCAAAGGTGAGGTGAGAGTAACAGCCCTTGACATCAAGATTGCATCGACTGAGTGTGGCATCAAGGAGCCCTAGCAAAACTTGAATCAATGGGTATTGGGGGCAAACTGTCCACTGGTTGGAGTCACACTTATCATATAGAAAGATGGGTATGATCGTTGGAGGTCAGTTATCTCAGCTCCAGGACATCTCTGCAGGAGTTCCTCAGGGTAGTGTCTGAGACCCAACCATCCTTAGATACTTCATCAATGAAATTCCCTCCATCTGAAGCAGTCCATATCCAAATGCAGCAAGATCTTGAGGTGACACGTAATAAGTGATATTGCATCACACAAGTACCAAATAATGACCATCAGAGTGAAGTATTGGCTGGGATTTCATAAAGATCATATCATCACTTAAATTGTGCTGAAACTGAGCAAAGCTCCTGCTTTCTTTCTTTTAGCTCTTGCCCAGCCAATTGTAGTTAAAATTCTAAGTGCCAGCAGCTTACATGGAAAAACATGTGATGTATTAACAGGCAAGGTTTTCATTGGTGAAATATGCCATCAGCTGACAATCTTGCATCTACATACAGCCTATTAAAGTTTCCTCGTGGCAGACTAGGAGGCTGTGCATGTCTGCCAGACATTGCACTGATTGAGAATGTGAGAGTCATTGGAGTGATGACGTCTGCTAAAGCAGGTCAGCAATGCCTAACTGCATGTTCTCCTCCAGGCTCTCAGGGGCAGGGAAGTGCCACTTTTTGGCAAGATGGCATAAGCAGAGCTTCTAACCAGATCAATTCAGCCAGGATTTGGATGTGGCAGAGGAGATGAGCAAGTGGAGGGTCACCTGCTTGTTTGGATTTATCAGCTGATCCTCATGCTCAGACAAATCCTCTTCACCTGAAGAGGGTCAATTTTCCTTCCACTCTTCACCTTGCAACCTCTGTCTGTGTTGCAGAGCCAGCTTTTGCAGTGCATAGCAGACCATGATTACTCATGACAATCATGGGGTTCCTCCATGTGTACCATTCACTATCAGTCAATTAAAAAAAATGCTAGTGGAATTTTAGCCTTTAAAACTATATAGTTGTAATAAAAAGGGGAGAATGTTTTGGTGCAGCAGTAGCACTTTAAGTAATGTGTTTAGTTTTGGACACCAAATCTCAAATATAACTTACCCTGTAGATTCACCAGAATGTTATTAGGATTCCTAAATGGTTGGTTTATGAGGAGAAATTTTATAAATTGTGCTTTTGTTCCCTGGAATATCAACGGCAAATGGGTGATGTGATTGACGCATTTGGGGCTTTGAAAATAATTCTTGCAATAAAGTGAAACTTTTGCCACGGTTGTGAAATCCAGGACAAGAGGTAGATAACGTCAAAAACAGAGCCAGACCATTTAAGAGAACAGTTAGGAAACAGTTCTCCAAGCAAAGGAGGATAGAAGTGTGAATCAATGTCGCACAGATAGCAGTGCATGTTTGTTCAAGTAATAGTTTCAAATTTAGGATTGATAGTTTGTTTTTATACAGGTAAGCATATTAGCAGATGAGGAGACAGTGCAGCTAAGTAGAGATAGAATACAGATGAGCCATGATATCATTGAATGGCAGTGGAACAGGTATGCGGGGCTGAATGGCCTATTTCTATTCCTATCATTCTATGATACTTTTCAATTAAGACTAGCTTTATGTTTGCAATGTCTTCAACAACTGTTTCTTACTTATTGAATCGTATAGAGCTTGGATGTAATAATTATTGTAATAACATTCACAAATTCAATATAAAATAATTGCATTTTATCAGATCCAGACTATTTACATACTATATGCTTGGAGAGTTAAAAAGATGCAGAATTAATCTGAATTTGAACCGTTAGTATTTGTTGATGCCTGTGCAGAAGTTTATAAACCTGTTACTGGTTACATCTCAAATAGTCTGTATTGACACATTTGGTTACAAGGAATAAGACATGCCTTCAGGGGTCAACTGAGAAATAAATGAGAATCGCTAAATAATATTCAGTAAGTTTAGTTTCCATAAACTGATATATTAAAAAAATTCTTAAGGAAATCTTCTTCATTAAATTGGTCAGCAAAGATACCAAACAGGAATACTTATTATGTTTTCATAAAAACACAGGTTATGGTGTGCAATCTGATGATATCAATTCAATTTTATGTTTGGAATTCTTGGCGCACTACAGTCGATTGATTACAAAATTATGGCAACAGTTCTAATGCAAAGCTTCAGGTGTTGGTAAGACACATTGGGAATTCAGGTGTGACTTCCATCATGTTCCAAATATTCACTTTAATTTCTATTCCTAATTTTAAGATTACAATAGCAACATCAGTAACAATAACGTATATAGTTACTTCCCTGGGAAAACGTCCCTAGGCTTTTATAGAATGACAATCAAACACAAGTTGATACTGAGCCAAAGAAGGAGAGATTAGAAGATTTTGAGGAAGGACTTAGATGACATCTGAGGTGTGGAGTTGAACACAAAAATAAGAATTTTAATTTGGGGAAGATGTGAGATCATGAACCATTGTACATTGTTCTTTGAAAGTGGCACCACAGGTAGACAGGGTGGTGAAGAAGGCATTTGGCACGCTTACCTTCATTGGTCAGAGCATTGAGTACAGGAATCACTGGAAAAGGTCAACAGGTCTGGCAACATCTGTGGAGAGAAATCAAATGTTTCAGATCCAGTGACCCTTCCTCAGGACTGATGGTAGATAGGAAAATGTTGGATGTTATGCAAAAGATAAGGAGGGGGGGAGGGGGTAAGGAGTAAATGATAGGAGGAAATAGAGCCCAAGTAAAGAGAAACACAGCTGGACAGACAAAGGAATGGATAATGATTAGCCAAGGAAAATAAATAGCTACGAATGGGCACTATTAGTGGCTAAAAATGGGTTGCGCGTAACAGCAGACCATGTGATTAAAAGGGTTGTGTGTAATAGCAGACCATGTAGTCACAAGGCCTATGTGTGGTGGTTGGGTAAGGAAATGAGAGAAAGTGCCTGAGGCCCTAAGATTGTTGAACTCAATATTGAGTCCAGAAGGCTGTAGTGGAAAATAAAGTGCTATTCTTTCAGCTTGCACTGACCTTCACTGGAACACCACAAGCAAGCCCGAGACAGAGGTGCTGGCCAGGGAACAAAATGTTAGAACATAGAACATAGAACAGTACAGCACAGTACAGGCCCTTTGGCCCACGATGTTGTGCCGACCTATTGTTCTACTCTAAGATCAAACTACCCTGCTTAACCTACATTTTACTATCATTCATGTGCCTATCCAAGAGTCGCTTGAATGTCCCTAATGTATCTGACTCCACTACCACCGCTGGCAGTGCATTCCATGCACCCATCACTCTCGGTGTAAAGAACCTACCTCTGACATCTCCTCTATACTTTCCTCCAATCACCTTAAAATTATGCCTCCTCATAATAGTCATTTCCACCCTGGGAAAAAGCCTCTGGCTCTCCACTCTATCTATGCCTCTCAACATCTTGTAAACCTCTACCAAGTCACTTCTCATCCTTCTTCACTCCAATGAGAAAAGCCCTAGCTCCCTCAACCTTTCCTCATTAGACCTGGCCTCCAGTCCAGGCAGCATCCTGGTAAATTTCCTCTACACCGTCTCTAAAGTTTCCACATCATTCCGAAAATGAGGCAACCAGAACTGAACACAGTATTCCAAGTGTGGTCGAACCAGAGTTTTATAGAGCTGCAGCATAACCTCAGGGCTCTTAAACTCAATTCTCCTGCCAATGAAAGCCATCACACCATATGCCTTCTTTACAACCCTTTCAACTTGGGTTGCAACTTTGAGGGGTCTATGGACATGGACCCGAAGATCCCTCCATCCCTCCACACTGCCAAGAATCCTGCCATTAACCTTGCATTCTGCATTCAAATTTGACCTTCCAAAATGAATCACTTCAGACTTTGCTGGGTTGAATTCCATCTGCCCCTTCTTTGTCCAGCTCTGCATCCTGTCAATGTCCCACTACAACCTACAACAGCCCTCCACGCTGTCCACAACTCCACCAACCTAAATGTCATCAGCAAACTTACTGACCCACCCTTCCACTTCCTCATCCAAGTCATTTATAAAGAACACAAAGAGCAGAGGTCCCAGAACAGATCATTACAGAACACCACTTGTCACTGAGCTCCAAGCAGAATACTTTCCATCTACTACCACCGTCTGTCTTCTATTGGACAGCCAGTTTTGTATCCAGACAGTCAAATTTCCCTGAATCCCATGTCTCCTTACTTTCTGAATAAGGGGAACATTATCAAATGCCTTGCTAAAATCCATATATACCACATCCACCGCTCTACCTTCATCGATGTGTTTTGTCACATCCTCAAAGAATTCAAATAAGGCTTGTGAGGCATGACCTGCCCCTCACAAATCCATGCTGACTATTTCTAGTCAAACTGTGCTTTTCCAAATAATCCTAAAAACTATCTCCCAAAATCCTCTCCAATAATTTGCCCACTACAGAAGTAAGACTGACTGGTCTGTAATTTCCAAGACTACCCCTATTCCCTTTCTTGAACAATGGACTAACATTTGCCATCCTCCAATCTTCTGCCACTACTCCAGTGGACAGTGAGGACGCAAAGATCATTGCCAAAGGGGCAGCAATCTCTTCCCTCACTTCCCGTAGTAACCTTGGTCATATCCCATCTGGGCCAGGGGACTTATCTATCCTCATGTTTTTCAAAATTTCTAGCACATCCTCCTTCCTATCAACAACCTGTTCGAGCATATCAGCCTGTTCCATGCTGTCCTCACAAACGTCAAGTTCCCTCTCACTGGTGAATACTGAAGCAAAATATTCATTAAGGACCTCCCCTACCTCCTCTAACTCCAGGCACAAATTCCCTCCACTATCCCTGACTGGCCCTACCCTCAATCTGCCCATCCTCTTGTTCCTCACATAAGAATCGAACGCCTTGGGGTTTTCCTTAATCCTACCCGCCAAGGCTTTTTCATATCCCGTTCTGGCTCTCCTAAGTCCATTCTTCATTTCCTTCCTGGCTACCTTGTAATTCACTAGAACCCTGTTCGATCCTTGCTTCCTCAACCTTAAGTAAGCTTCCTTCTTTCTCTTGGCTAGATGTTCCACGTGTCTTGTCATCCAAGGTTCCTTCACTTTACCATCCCTTCCTTGCCTCAGTGAGACAAACCTATCCAGCACTCGTAGCAAGTGCTCCCTAAATAACCTCCACATTTCTGTTATGCATTTCCCTGAGAACATCTATTCCCCAATTTATGCTTCACAGTTCTTGCCTAATAGCATTGTAATTCCCTATCCCACAATTAAATATTTTCCCATACCATCTGCTCCTATCCCTCTCCATGACTATTGTAAAGGTTAGGGACAGTGATGGCCTTGTGTATTATCATTAGACTGTTAATCCAGAGACACAGATAATGTTCTAGGGATCCGGATTCGAATCCCACCATGGCAGATGGTAGAATTTGAATTCAATAAAATATCTGAAAATAAGAATCTAACGATGACCATAAATCCATTGTCGATTGTCAGGAAAAGCCCATCTGGTTCACTAATGGCCTTTAAGGAAGGAAACTGCCATCCTTACCTGGTCTGGCCTACATGTGATTCCAGACCCACACCAATGTGGTTGACTCTAAACTGCCCTCTGGGCAATTAGAGACGGGCCATAAATGCTGCCTGGTTAGTGACGTCCCCATCCAATTAGTGAATAAAAAAACTTGTGATCACTATCACCGAAATGCCCTTCCAACGAGAGATCAGACACGTGGCCTGGTACGTTGCCTAGCACTAAATCCAATATGGCATCCCCTCTAATCGGCCTATCTACATATTGAGTCAGAAATCCTCTCTGGGCACACCTGACAAAATCTGCTCCATCCAATCTATTTGCATTGGGGAGTTCCAGTCGATATTAGGGAAGTTGAAGTCACCAATAACAGCAACCCTATTACTTCTGCACCTTTCCAAAATCTGCTCCTAATCTGTTCCTCAAAGTCTCTGTTATAATTGGGGGTGTCTATAGAAAACTCCCAAACTGTCTTGTTGAAGTGTGAGGCAACTGGAAGCTCAGGGTCTTCTTTTGCAGACAGAATGTGGGTGTTCTGTGTAGGTGTTCCAGCATCCACAGTTCTTTTGGTTTTTATTGAGTACAGGTGTTGGGAAGTCATGTAACAGCTGTTCAAGACATTGGTAAAGCCACATTTGGAATACTGCATACAATTCTGATAGCCCTGCTATAGGAAGGATGCATTAAACTAGAAAGGGTGCAGAAAAGGATTTACAGAGACGCTACCGAGATTGGAAGTCTTGAGTTATATGTAGAGGTTGGATAGGCTGGGACTTTTTCCTCGTATGTAGAAGGATGAGGGGTGACCTTATTGAGGTTTATAAAATCATTAGGGGAATTGATAAAGTGAATCGTCAAGATCTTTTTTCAAGACAGAGGAGTCCAAAACTAGAGGGCATAGGTTTAAGGTGAGAGGGGAAAGATCTGAAAAGAACTTGAGGGGTGACTTTTCACACAGAGGGTAGTACGTATATGGAATGATCTGCCAGCAGAACTCATAGAGGTGGATACAATTACAACATTTTAAAAATCAGGTACATGGATACGAAAGGTTTAGACGGGTATGGACGAAATGCAGGCAAATGGGATTAGTTCAGTTTAGGAAACCTGGTTGGCAAGGATGAGTTGGGCTGAAGGGCCTGTGTCTGTGCTGTATGTCTCTAGCACCCCAGATCAATAAATACATGGTTGGTGGACATAAACAACTGTGTTCCACATGCCTGATTTCCCAATATTGTTTTTCAGTATGTGATATTTGTGGCATAATATAATTGTTCTGAAGGGGCTGATGTTCACAATACATTTGCTGTACCCATTCAAATAAGATCACAAAGGCTGTGGGAAGAGACAAAGAATTTTATTCTAACTTACAAAAGAACCAGATATATCTGTACCAGTTCCTCAAGATCCTACTGATTATGCCTGAGCAAATGTGCTTATTACTATCAAACAAGCAACCTTCCTATTATCTGAGAACAGTGCCTCTTTTATTTGTAAGGGCTGCTCTGCCATTCAACTATGGCTGTTATTTTTCTGAACCCCATTCTCCTGCAATCCTTGATCTCCTAACTAATCAAGACCCTATCTAACTCTGTCTTAAGTATACTCAATAATTTGGCCACCACAACCCCCTGTGGCAATGAGTTTCACAGATTAACTACCCTCTTGCTGAAGAAATTCCTCCTCATCTCAGTTCAAAAGGGTCATCCCTTCACCCTAAGGCTGTGCGCTTGGGTCTTAGTCTCGCCTGCTACTGGAAACATCATCTCCACATCCGCTAAATCTAGCCTCCTCAGTATTCTGTAAGTTTCAAACAAAATCCCCCATCATCCTTCTACAGAGCACAGAACCAGAGTCCTCAACCGTTCCTCATATGATAAGCCCTTCATCTCCAGGATCACTCTTGTAAACCTCCTCTGGAACCTTCCAAAACTAGCACACCCTTCCTTCAATATGGAGCCTAAAATTGCTCACTATGTTTTAAATGCAGACTGACCAGAGCCTTTGACAGCCTCAGCAGTACATTTCTGCTCTTGTTTCAACCATCTTGCAATGAATGCTAAAATAACGTTGGCTTTTCTAACTGCCAACTGAACCTGCATGTTAACCTTAAGAGAATCCTGAACTAGGACTCCAAAGTCATTAAGGAAAATAGCACATCGTGCCAACATGAGATTGACCCTCACCATGATGAGGAGAAATCTATAAGACCCAAGGAAGAAAAATGTTCAAGCAAATAAATTTACCACTAAAGGAGAACTATTGTAGCCCAGCAGCAGACATGTGACTACCAATAGACAAGAGACAGCAGTCACTGTGGAATAGGCAAACAAGCATGCTGAGCTTGACAAAGGAAAACCTTCATTTAAAAGCTGTTACAACATTCTGGCTCAAGTATGTGGGGCTAGGCAAAGAGAGAAAAGGCAGCCACACTGAAGAAAAGAGATGTCTTAGATATAAGACATTTTATAAGGAGCAACAAAAGTCTCCAGAAGGACTGGTTACAACAGAACAGTAATTACCATTGTTGACAGCAATTGGAGCTATGTTTCTGTGTTGCTGTGAGGAGTTTTACATATCTTTAGGCATTTGTGTGTGGGAGATGTAAAATTAGCCAAATTGGAGATAGGACTGTACCCCATCATCTGCCTGCCACCTCTGATTTTTTTTCTCACAATGGTGGAGTTGTCATGGGAAGGGTCTAAGCCCGAAACGTCAAGCTTTCCTGCTCCTATGATGCTGCTTGGCCTGCTGTGTTCATCCAGCTCCACACCTTGTTATCTCTATGTATCTCATGTATCTAGAGGGCAAACTGAGCCCCTTAAGTGACCAGTTGATGGTCTCATACTGTTGCAGCTGGAGTATTACCAACATTGGGAAGTGTCAATGCCATGTTATGTTTTAACAGGTTGTGGGGATGGTGAGGGCAGTAAGGGTTGTCCCTCTTATTTTGGAACCCTTTGCTCAATGGATGACCCTTCATGATAGCTCCCATGCTACCAGAGCTACAAAGCCACTTAATTTAAGTTGACAAGCCTAAACTGCCCTACCATCCAAAATGGCAGGCCCCAATGAAGTCCTGGACCTACTTTGAAGTTCCCATCTGTGGCGACTTTCTCTTTAAGACTGCCTGCAGGATAAGTGTATATAGTCAGCGATCAAAAGGGTGACCACTTGACAGTTTAAGAGAAGAGGGCAATGCACAATTTTCCCAGAATCTATTTTGTGCACTAGTTGGTTTTCCATTTTGGTGATGAACATTTTTCCTTAGGGCAAGTGCAGCCAGAGTCACAGATGAGACAGCTGTACAAAAGGGAAGGAAGAAGAGTGGAAAAGCAACAGTGGTAAGGGATTCCATAGTCAAAAGTTCAGACAGGCATTTCTGAGGCAGTAAATGTGTTTCCAGGTGACTGAGTAAGAACATGGCAAATAAAATATAATATGGGAAATTGTGAGATTATCCATTTTAGTAGGAAGTATAGGTATTTCTTAAATGGTAAGAGGTTAGCTCATGTAAATGCACAAAGAGACCTTGATATCCTTATCAATATGTCATTGTAGATTGACAGGCAGATGCAGCAAGCGATGGAAAGTTAGCTTTAATTGTAAGAGAATTTGAATACAGGGTAGCAAAATCTTTGAATCAGTTATATAAGAGATTGTTTAGACTGTATCTGAAGTATTGTGGGCAGTTTTAGTTCCCTTCTGTCAAGAAAGATATTATCCCATTGAGGTCGTGGATGGAAGGTTCACCAGACTTGTTTTTGAGATATCAGGACTGTCTTATGAAGACAGATTTGGGAAAGTGGGCATGTATTCTCTAGAAGTTCAAAGAATAAGAGGTGACATCATTGATACTTAGAAAATACATAAAGGGATAAACAAGGTAGATGCAGGCAAGAGAATTCCCTAGGTTTGGGAAAAGCTAGGACATCCAATTTCTAAAGGAGGGGAAACTGCTTAGGACAGATGTGAGCAGAAATGTTTTACTCAGAGAGTTGTGAATCTTCAGAGCTCTACACCAGAAGAAGTATGTCATTGTGTCAATAAACGAGTTTAAAGTAGAAATTGAAAGATTTATGAATGCCAATACTGAATAGATAAAAAGAAGTAGGGATAATTTGGGGAAAAGGAGTTTATGTGGATGATAGTTATGATCGTGATGAATTGTGCAGAAGGTTCAATGGGTTGAATGGCCGATCCTGCTCCTATGTTCCGATTTAGTTGCTCTCTTTTGAATCGAAAGGAAGTTGAGTGGTAGCTATAAACAAATGTCAGGTTGTTAGAGAGGTCTTATGTTTTTCATTAATTTTTTCTGGCAAGTTTAATGGATAGTTTATTTGTAAATGCCACAACTTCTTGAAATTCACGGGGAGTTAAGCACAAGATATGGTTTTGTAAAGCCAATGGCTGATCAGTGCAAATATGGCAAGTGTAGCATTGCATAATTCATGGGATATTCTCATTGTACAGTGAAATGTGGGTAAGTGTACCCTGACTAACCATAAACAGTTTGCAGTAATCCTTTTTAATTCAGGTGCTTTACACAGTGAGATAGATAAAGGGGACAAGAGTCAGATGAAGGTCCAGTACAACTTTATTGAACACCTTATCAAGAAAAGAATATTTAGCAGACTCGGCTATTGCACTTTAATGCAACTCTATCAAACTCTATCGTTCCCTTCAAAGAACTCTTCAGTAAGCAGTCTCAATCTACACTAGTTATCTGCTTTTGACGTGCATTTCCGAGGATTTGCTACACCCTGTTCACAGGTCCCTAGCATTGTATTTGAACTGTTTGAAAAGACAGATAATACCTATACAAGGAGGATAGGACAGGCTGTTCCTCAATCTTTGAGGGTTGGCTGATGTTCCAGGATCTGCAGTCATTGGTTTGGGTTTCTCCTCTCATTTAGGGCTGGTTTTGGCCCTTGGGTTGTCTCAGTGAGGTGGGTCTTCTAGGTTTGGTCGATCTGATAATGCTGTCCATGAGGTACAAGAAGCCAGAGATACAGTACAACTTGGCTGTCAGTCACAGATGCCCTCTGGAGACAGCATTGAGGAAGGTGCAAAAGCAGAGCGAGCTGGGGATCCAGTTGTCCCTTTTATTCCCCTCTTTGCACCCTTCTTGACGATTCTGTGGCCTGTGTCCAATACTAGCATTGGGTGGAGGCAGAAAGATCCAATGAGCTGACAATTTTCCTTACATGGAGCTCGCAGAACATACCTTTGAACTTTCAATGGTCAAGTGCTGTCCTTTTGGTAACAATCCAGGAGGTCATGTGTCACTTGATCACATCCCTTCCTTGACAGATGTTGCAGGATGATTCATGACATTAATGCTAATGTGCATGGATTGGTCATTGTTTTTTCCTTCAGAAAAATCTGGCCTAATGTTTTAATTGCAGAAATGAAACCAGGAATCATTAACCCCGATTAGTAGAAAGCTTTGTTGTTTTGTTAATTTTGCTTTTTTTACTATCATTGTAATAATTGGCGAAAATTGCTCGTATTGCATGCTCTCAGTTTAATACAAATCATCAAATAAGATGTTGTTAAATTGCACCTAAAGCAAAGAAGTGAAATGTGACATTTCATTTGTGTTCTTTTGCACTCTACTGTTCTTCCATTTATAAAATTTGATTTCTGAATCAATTTCAAATCAGATCTGTCATTGCCTTCTATGCTCTATATTTGTCGTAATTGATAAGGAAATAAGGAATATTAAATTCTCTTCAATCTACATGCATAACATCAGTTAAAAAATGATTTCAATGCAGCCACTGGAAAGCAAGTTACAAGCTAATTTTCTATTCTTTGAGACACCTGATTATGACATTATGATGTATGTTTTAATACATTGCTCATTTTACTTTGGGTACTTAAAAGGTATCACCATCTGTGACATGGATAGCACATTGAAGACAGTAAAGAGATATTGAATCAAACCAAATGACCAGCCAGACTATGGCTGTTTAATTTTCATACAATGATGCCTCAGATATTGAAGAGAGATTGAAATGGCATATTTAATATAATAAAATCATTTCAAAATCAAGTTCAAATATAACCTCGCTTTCTCATTACTCCATTATCAATGCAACATGAACATCATTTTATTTCAAGTCTGTTTTTATCTTGTGCTATACCAATTCTTATCATAGATTTAATTTTAAAAATTCAAGCTCTTTACAGAGGCAGTGTTCACTGTCATTATTTTCATCTCTTGGTTGCATGAATTCACGTTGTCAATTTAGACTCTGACCAGTACTGATGATCAGCAGTGAAATGATTGTACATCCTTAGACAATCAGAGTGTTCATTTAACCCTGGTTGCATACAGCTGGTTGACAATCATTGTAAACTATGGTAGAGATGTATATCCTTGAATTGAACTAAATTGAGGTAAAACATGAAGCAAATCCCCAAGGGAAGAAAGTATAATCTATTTTCAGCTCTTTTCTGAAAAATAAATGATGAATACAGGGTAGAAATCATTGTTGCAGATACTAGGAGACCAATAAACAGCATTATTTTACTATTTTATTGGAGGCACTAGCCATAAAAATCTGTGGAGTGGCACATTTTGTGTAAGTGCTGAGATGCATCTGCCGCAGAACTCTTTCTAACTGCCAAAGTACACAGGGTGAAGAGGGTGGACCACTGATGATGAAGACTATTTTCAGACTAAAGATTCTTAGCAAGAAGATAAACTTATAAGGCTGAAATTGTTTTGCAGGGGAAAAGAACATTGTGAAAGACCTGATAGATTTCATGTCTTAGATATTTAAATTCCTGGAAGGGTCTGAAATCATAATTATAAGATGATTTCTTAATTTGGACTGAGAGAAGCAATTGAAAAGACAAATAAACAGAACACAAGATGTACATGAGGTTGTGGATTAGAATGCATGGATATGCATAAACAAATCCCATTGAAAGCAATTAATCATGTTTTCATTTTCTGAGAGTTGTGATAAATCAATAATGCAAGGATAAGTATTGACAAACTCTCTATGGAGCACAATAGTTTTAATGTTGCTCAGACCTTGAAAGTGTCATTTATTTAATATAAGTAGTAAAGAATGACTATTAGATTGACATTCTGGAACGTTGATACAAGTTATGTTCCTAGAGGTTTGCCTGTGTATAGTGACTTTTCTTGACAAGTTAAGCATCATTGGTGGAGACTGTATTGAATCTTGTGCCGTCTCCGTCCTGTAGTGTGTTTGGTGGTGGGGAGCACTTAATCTGACAGAATGCTGCATTCACTCCAATTTTCTGTGACAGAAAGTCTGGGACGGCCAATTGATCTCCACTTAAGGGCCTCTTTCTGCTGCTGCTGGTGTCAACCTAGCAGTAGGTGGAAGGCTCAGATCATAGACCACAAGATAACCAACCCTAAGGTGTTTGCTTGTGGCCCCTGGGGTTGGGAAGGTGTGGTGGGTGATGTCAGGGGCTACCTCAGCCAAAGGCACTTGATGTCTGAGGAGGGATTTGGTGCCTGGTATTTGGAAGGTGGGAGAGGGGACACTGAAAGTCATTCTCCTGCCTCCTGCTCTTACTGCTGACAACCCTCAGCCGTGACCCACACCCTGTGATCCTACAACACCACCAGTCAATCCTTACAATGTGCATCTCCTCAATTTAGGCCTTAGGCGTGTGTGGTACTTGTTGTGTAAGGGTTGTAAGGCCCTGAAGCATCCTTACATCAGTGTCACTGAGCTTTATCCAACAGGACACAAGTAGCACTGTGTCACTGAAGTCAGATAGATCAAAGGTGGAAGATCAGTAGAGTTCAGGGAACAGTCTCCCCTACATTTGTATATAGTATTTACTTGCAATAACTAGAGTGCTACAGAAGTTTCAGCCCAAAAACAGTTCTTGAGCTTGCTTTCTCCCTGATGAGTCTGTTTTGAACCCAAACTCTCAGATGTAGCAGTAAAACCACAGAACAAAAGAATACTGTCCTCTTTGGTGGCCCTGCTCCTGAAAAAGGAAGACTTTCCAGTTTTCAATTAGCTTGTAGCTCTTAGTAGGCAAAGCCTCCACTCTCAGGATCCTTGAATGTGGGGAAAGAGAATTGCTGGGTTGGAAAGTGTCTGAAAGGGACCAAAAATGGTGGTTCTTCCCTGAGAAAAGCACGGGAACTGTCATATTTTTGTATCACAGATTAAATAGCACAATTCAGTGTTCTTGAAAATCTCATATAGTTTTATTGAACAGCTGAGACCAAGACTTGAAGTTAGAAATAATTATGCATGCAGTCACCTTCTAGTTTGCTTCTGCTGAACTGTATTAGGTGTCATCCTGGTCCTTGGTTCACTAGTCTATCCTCAAATAAAGCAACATAGTTCCTAAAGCAATAACATTTTCACTATAAGATTCCATACATTGAGAATGAAAATATGTATACATTAAGATAGTCAAAAACTATTCGCACAAAAATAAGAATTGTAAATGTTAAGAGTCTAAGAGCCTATATAACAAAAGCTGTTTGACATTTCCTTCTTGATCTTGTGATAATACAGCTTTTCAGACGTTTAAATTTCATAATTTAGTGTATTTTGGCGTGTGGGTGTGTTGAAGCCTTGAGTGTTATTAATGTTCTGATTGTTGTCCTAGTGGTCTTCTACACCTCAACTATCTGAGCATATTGTTATGTCCCAATGTCACTGCATTCAGTGTTGTTACTTTGTAGGATCTAGGCTCACTGTATACTTTGGATATCTGTATGGATCACACTGTTTCCTATGTAGGATATACAACTCTGATCTTCTGTCCTACTCACAGATCAGTGCCTGCATGTCAGTCATGTATCACCTTCATTCTCTTACGATTTTTGAGAAGTTTACCCTGTAGCTCTGAGAATATGGACAGGGGATGGATTGACAGGGTTGTTCTAAATTGTCTTCTAAATATGATTTCCGCTAGTGGCTGTAAGCCCTAAACTAGAGACGTAGTTTTAGGTGTAATGTATCAATTTGAAGATTCTTTTTCGTTATCCAACATTTTGTAATGAGAGCTTTGACAGTGAGAACCAGTCATTCGGTGAGACCACTGGATTCGAGATAAGGCAATGAAGCTGTCATATGGCTTATATCCCATTTTGCATACATGTCTCTAAAAGGTTTGCCTGCATATTATGGCCATTATCAAGTATGATATCTTCGAGGGCACCATGCAGACTGAATATCGTACTGATTGGCCCAGATAGTTCAATCAGGGTCAGAAAACTTCTTCCAAACCCTGATTAGATGAAAAATTACCACTTTCCTGTAGTGTCTTCTGCACTGATGTTTCCTGGCCAATGTCTGTCTCTTATAAATGTGTCCAGGAGTCCACAAATCCAACATCATAGAAGTCTTTGAGAAAACCATGAATCCTTCTGTAATTCAGTGTGCAATTTTCGGAGATCTAATTATCTAGTGGTGTAACCAGGCACTTTGACAGTGCCCATGAAAGGGTAAGTATGAAGGGTAAGTATGAAGTTAGGGTGGCAGTTGGTTGAGGGGTTAAAGTGTGTGTTGAGTGAGGGCTTTAGTCTACCAGGTGAGTGAGAGACAGGCAGGTGAGATGGATGTTGTCCCAGATGGTTGAGGTTAGTAGGATGCCAAGCAGTTGGTGTACAGTTTGGATTAGTGAGGTGGGTAAGGTGCCAGGTGGTTGGTGTGCCAGGTGGGTGAGCTGGATAGGGTGCCAGTTTGCTTGGTAAGTTAATGGGTATTTAAGGTAAGTTGAGGTTGGTGCGGGAGTGGGGTTCACCAGTGGGATAGGAGGAGAATGGTGCATGTGGTGTTAGATCTGACAAACAGAAAGGCATTATTGGCTCCAGGAAGGTACGACTGCGGGGCAGGTGTGGGGAGAGTCAGATCATGTCAGGGCTGTTGGGCCATCAGGCAGGAAGAGTTGTTTGGTTTAGTAGGGAGAAGTAAGGCTGGCAGGGATGTCGATGTTGGATCCAGGGAGAGAGGGGAGATGTCAGGCCAACAGTGAAGGTTGGCATCAGGCTGAGGATGTGTTTCAGGACTGGAAAAGTTGTGCTGAGTTAAATTGTTGTGTTTGGGGGTTGAGAGAGGGGTGTTCTTCTCAACTTAAGTGTGGTTATCAGGCGTCCATGAGGTGTAAGGATTTGCAGTGGGGTGTAGATGACAGAATAAGGAGGTCAGTTCAATAGTTACCCAGGAGTTAGTGTAGGTTTTCAGACCTCATTGCAGCGGAGGGCCTTGGAGGCCAAGTTGTAGAGGGTTTTTAAAACAGAGGTATTTGATTGGCAAGGGGACCAAAGGTTACGGGGAGAAGGCTGGACAATAGGGTTGAGAAACATAACGGCCATGACATATGGCGGAGCAGACTCAATGGGCTGTATGACTTACTTCTGCTGCTATGTCTTATGGTCATTAGACCAGCTTTTATTTTCAGATTTATTGAATTTTACCATATGGGATTTGAACTCATGTCCCCAGAACATGGGGCTCTGTAGTATCAGCCCAGTGACATTACCACCATGATACTATCTCCCATCTATTCTCAAGGTTAGTGTTTTGATTATAAATTATTAACTGTGGCCAATTAGAATTATCAAATCCTCACGCTTACGCGTTCTCTTGAGACTTGGGAAGGTTATTTTTGTTACTGGGATATATTTGTTTACAATTTCCAGGTAAACCCTCAGTGTGTTTTCACACTGGGAAGTTCTTTTGGTTTTATTTGCTTCCATAAAAGAAAATCCCTCAGTCTGGTCAGTCTAGCATTCAAACAATCCATAGGTTCGCCAGAAAAAGACTTATTTTAAATCTCCGCCTTGTGTAGTGTCCTGAGATATTGGTGTTTCTTGTGCTCGGTCACTAAGAGTGCTACTCGAGTTGCTCCTATAACTCCATTTCATGCAACCAAACTAAAATGCCAGGAATGACACCCATCATAAGCTTTATGTTATTGAGAATCTGGGAGCAGAATAAGCATTGAAAAAAACAAGTTTCAAGACAGTTTCTGCCATGGAAATCTAACAAAGACTTTTAATTGATGCCAATGTCAGTATATTTGTGAATGTGTACTCCTTTAAGTAACATTTGCCATTGTAATTTTGAAGCCGATCCACTATGGTTTACACAGCAGGTTTAGCAATGGCTAGGACATCTGTTTTTAAATGTTAAAGTTGCATTGGGATTAATGATGTGACAAAACCCCGATATATATACAACAATGAGACTTCTGTTAGCTTTGATGAGCACACCTCAGCTGTTTAAGAGTTCCCTGGAGCTAAGATGGTTACAAGTAGGAAGTGAGAATGCACAGGGCTGAAATTGAGGAGCTGCTCTGTTTCTCCAGACAAAAGTTAAACTGATAAATGTGGTCTTCTTCTTTTTGCTTTTGTGACGGACTGAAATTGATCAGTTTTTTAAAAAATTCATTCACAGAATGAAGGCATCACCAGCTAGGCCAGCATTTATTGCCCATCCCTAATTGCCGAGAGGCCTGGAGTCACATGTGGACTTCGCAAGCTTCAAAATTGTGGACTTCACAAGCTTCAAAATCTCCCCTCCCCTGACTGCATTCCAAAACCAGCCCAGCTCGTCCCCACCTCCCTAACCATTCCTCCCACCCCCATCTCCTACCTACTAACCTCATCCCACCTCCTTGACCTGTCCGTTCTCCCTGGACAGACCTATCCCCTCCCTAACTCCCCACCTACATTCACTTTTACTGGCTCCACCCCGCCTCTTTGACCTGTCTGTCTCCACTCCACCTATCTTTTCCTTTATCCATCTTCTATCCGCCTCCCCCTTTCTCCCTATTTATTTCAGACTCCCCTTCCCCTCCCCCATTTCTGAGAAGGGTGTCGACCCGAAATGTCAGCCTTTCTGCTCCTCTGATGCTGCTTGGCCTGCTGTGTTCATCCAGCTCTACACCTTGTTATCTCAGATTCTCCAGCATCAGCAGTTCCTATCATCTTTGATAAAGCCTTTGATAAGGTTCCACATGGTAGGCTATTGGAGAAAATGTGGAGGCATGGGATTGAGGGAGATTTAGCAGTTTGGATTAGAAACTGGCTTTCTGAAAGAAGGCAAAGAGTGGTGGTTGATAGAAAATATTCAGCCTGGAGTCCGGTTACTAGTGGTGTGCCATAAGGATCTGTTTTGGGACCACTGCTGTTTTTCATTTTTATAAATGACTTGGACGCAGACATAGGTGGATGGGTTAGTAAGTTTGCAGATGACACTAAAGTCGGTGGAGTGGTGGACAGTGTGGAAGAATGTTGCAGGTTGCAGGGAGACTTGGATAAACTGCAGAATTGGGCTGAAAGGTGGCAAATGGAGTTCAATGCGGATAAATGTGAGGTGATGCACTTTGGGAAGAATAATAGGAAGGCAGAATACTGGGTCAATGGAAAGATTCTTGGTAGTGTGGATGTGCAGAGGGATCTTGGTGTCCAGGTACATAGATCCCTGAAAGTTGCCACCCAGGTTGATAGTGCTGTTAAGAAGGCATACGGTGTGTTAGGTTTCATTGGTAGAGGGATTGAGTTCCGGAGCCGTGATGTCATGCTGCAACTGTACAAAACGCTAGTGCGGCCTCACTTGGAATATTGCGTACAGTTCTGGTCGCCCCATTACAGGAAGGATGTGGAAGCATTGGAAAAGGTGCAGAGGAGATTTACCAGGATGTTGCCTGGTCTGGAGCGAAGGTCTTATGAGGAAAGGCTGAGGGACTTGGGTCTGTTCTCATTGGAGAGAAGAAGGCTAAGAGGGGATTTAATAGAGACCTAAAAAATGATCAGAGGATTAGATAGGGTGGACGGTGAGAGTCTTTTTCCTAGGATGATGACGTCAGCTAGTACGAGGGGGCATAGCTGCAAATTGAGGGGTGATAGATTTAAGACAGATGTCAGAGGCAGGTTCTTTACTCAGAGAGTGGTAAGGGCGTGGAATGCCCTGCCTGCCAATGTAGTTAACTCAGCCACATTAGGGGCATTTAAACAGTCCTTGGATAAGCAGATGGATGATGATGGGATATTGTAGGGGGATGGGCTTAGATTAGTTCACAGGGCGGCGCAACATCGAGGGCCGAAGGGCCTGTTCTGCGCTGTATTGTTCTATGTTCTATGTTCTATCTCTCCCCAGAACATTACTTGGGTCTCTGGATTAACAATGCAGTGATGATACCACCAGGCCTTCGCCTTCCCTATAATAAGATAAAAATTAAGGCCACAATGATTTTCCAATTACTTTTGCAGATGGATAGGGTTTTGGTTGGTTCAAGGTGTTTTAAAAAGTTTTTTTTGGAAAAGTATAATGATTTTTATGTGTGCTCAGTTGATGAAAAGAGCACATAATAACAATTGTGGAGGAGATGAGATTAGTGTCTATCTGCACAATAAAAAAATTGAGAAACTATATAATTTAGTATATATAAGCAACTTAACAACAAAAGATGAGAAATCAATAGAGAATTAGAAAGGAAAGTATTGTCTCTGGGCAGCATTAAAATAGGATATCACATGGTGATGGAACCTATAATTATGACTATGAGCTCTTCACATTGTTCAGTTCAATCAGTGTGAGCAGGGACCATAATAATCATAAAGAGGGTTATCAGTAACTCACTGACAGGTGTTTAGAATTCATGGAGACCTGGGTGAAGCTCATCAGCAAATATGGATGTCTTAAAACACATAAAGATGAATAAATTCCCAGGATCTGATCAAGTGTATCCCAGGAAGCTAGGGAAGAGATTTCTGGGCCCCTTGCTGAGATATTTGTATCATCAATAGCCACAGGTGACATGCCAGAAGACTGGAATTTGGCTACTTGATCAGTTTAGGATATCCAGTCAGCATGGGCGAGTTGGACTGAAGGATCTTTTTCGATGCAGTGTAAGTCTGTGACTCCTCGACTCTAAATAAAGAAATGATCTGGCCAAGTCTTCTCTACCCTAGAGTTAGCAATCCACCGTGATTAGACCTTAACTTGAGCCAGCAACAAGATCTCTAATAGCCTTGTACTACTCAGGCGTCTAAATGTTTCATCATCCTGGATCAAATAAAGGCTTTGACAGAACATCATACACCTACATGATGGATATGCTGTACAAAATGGGCTTTGGAAAGGGTGTCCACAATCAGATCTAACTGGTCTATGTTAATATCAGTGATGCAGTTTCAGTCAATGGATGGGAACCAGAATACTTTGCAATGAACCTGGAATCAGGCAAATCTGTCCGCTCTCCTCTGTTTTGTTAGTGTACTCGATCAAATAGAGTCCATCGGGGAGAATGTGGGCTTACAAAGGGTAACAATCAAAGGCATTGCAAGCACCCAGGTCAAGTCTCCCTGTGCACGTACAAAAACACCATCTTCTGTTCAGATTACTGAATGTTTGCAGGCAGATGATCACTTTAAATTGGCTTTGGGATCCAAAGTAGATTGCAACAAAAAGGAGCCATGTTCATTGAGAACTGAGCTGACTGCTCCTTTATTCCCTTCATCATATGGTCAAGCTGTATAAATGTCCTTGGGGTATGTTTCAGATAAATCAGGAATTATGCCAAAAACTGGAAAAAGCACCATGGCGAAACAAGAGATGGGGATGTAGGAACAAAGTTCCCCCTCCAATGTGAGTTGGTATGATGACACTTCATATTGCATGTCAATCTCACACAGAGTGCCACTCTCCCCCTTCTATTTTATCAAAGGAGGGAGAAGAGATTCCACTCAGAGCTCACTTAGAAAGCAGGAATGAAATTTTCATTCTGACAGTTCTTGAATGGCATGGAACTGTCAGGGAAAGGCAAACCATGACCCTTTTTCACAGCAGTCAGCTGCCATATTTTCTCAATTCTTGTGAGATGAGGGCATTGCTGGCTGCAGCCATTCTCATCCTTAGTTGTCCTTGAGAAGGTCGTGGTGAGCTGAACTGCTCCAGTCCATGTGCTGTCGGTATTCCCACAATGTTATTAGGGGAGGAATTTCAGGCTTTTGACCCAGTAACAGTGAAGGATTGATAATATATTTCCAAGTCAGGATGGTGAATGGCTAGGAATGGAACTTGCAGGTGTGGTGTTCACATGTATCTGCTGCTGCCGTCCTTCTAAATGGAAGTGGTCATAGGTTTGGAAGGTATTAATTTCTGCAGTCCATCCCGTAGTTGCTGCCATGGAGTGTCGGTAGTGGAGGAAGTGAATGTTTGTGCTGGGGTGCAAATTAAGTGGCTGCTTTCACCTGGATAGTGTCAATCTTCTTGAGAGTTGTTGAGTTGCTGGCAAGTGGGGAGTGTTCCATCATACTCCTGCTTGTGCCTTATATGGGTGTACAGGCTTTGGGGAGCCAGGAGGTGAGGAATGTACTGCAAGATTCCTGGGCTCTCATCTACTCCTGTGGCCATTGTAATTCAGAAAATGTGTCTTGTTCTGGCATATTGAAAATATGTGGTCCATAAAGGTCGATGGTAATATAGTTTAAGTTTAATCAAAAAAGGTAAGAAGAAGTTATGGCTACTTTTGGGACAGACGAGGAACAATAAAAAATTCTTTGGTTCTGAACATTCGTCATCTGGTATTCAAGCTTATGAACCTATATTTAGACTGTCTTTCCATATTACTTGTCAATTAGAATAAATTATATGCCACATTGACAGTACAGCACAGGAGCAGGCCCTTCGGCCTACCATGTCTGCACAGACCATGATGTCATTCTAAATTAATCTCATCTAACTGCACATGGTCTGTCTCCCTCTATTCCCTGTCTGTTCATATGTCCCTCTAAATGCCTCTTTAACGTTGCTGTCATATCTGCTTCGACCACATCCCCTCGGCAGCATGTTCCAGGTATCTAACCACCCTCTGTGTCAACAATGTGCCTTGCACATCTCCTTTAAACTTTCCCCCTTTCACCTTAAATCTATACCCCCTAGTATTTGACATTTCCATCCTTAGAAGAAGACTCCGACCGTCCTCTCCATATCTCTCATAATTTTATGTATTTCTATCAGACCGCCCCCTCAGGCTCCAATGTTCTAGCAAAAAACTATCTATGTTTGTCCAAACTCTCCACAATAGCTAATACACTCCAATCCAAGCAACATTCTGGTGAACCTCTTTTGCACCGTCCCCAAAGCCTCCACATCCTCCTTATAGTGCAGCAACCAGAACTGCACCTAATACTCCAAATGTGGCCAACTGCAGTTTTATACATACTTAGTCTTACAATTTAGCATTCTCTCAAAACCAAACCAATGATATATGACATACTGAAGTCAGTTTTGAGTTGCAGAAGTCTAAGGATGCTGAAGCCACCAGTCAACATTGTGAAGTAAGGGGATGTATGCAATAAAACAAGAAAATGCTGGAGAAATTCTGGTAGCATCTACGCAGAGAAAAGCAGTGTTGATGTTTCAGGTCTAATGTGACTCTTCTTCTGAATTTACACAATATTTTGCTTCTATTAGACTATTTACAATGCTCCTTTAAGTTTGAATTTTAATCTGAATGCTTTGACCTCCCAACAACGTCACAGAAGCATGGGGCTAGGAGTCCAGATGTTCAGTGTCTCTTTAGAATGTGTATGGCAGTGAATACTATTCTCACATTGTGCATTGGGCCGTTCTGGATGCTATATCATTGTGTTTGGCAACAGTGTTATGCAAATGATTTATTGGAATCCTGCAATTCTCTGTTATGGTTGACAAGCTACAGTCGTACATTTTCAAAATCTGACATAATGAATTATTTGAATTCACTTCCCCACCTTTGGGATTACATATTATGATTCTTTATTTAGCAAAGAAAAACAATATTACTTGTAAACTACTACCACAGTTCTTTGATGGACAAATTCAAAAGGCTGAATCTTACATGTTTTTTGGCAAGGTTTAAGTTGCGTTGGGTCTTATGAAGGGATTTCGGCCACAAAGCCTAGTAAGCTCCCCTGCTATATCTCACCAAACTCTCTTCGTTAACCACCTACACCACCTCATGGCATCTGTCACATCGGATTCCAGTTCCATCTTGTCACGCCCTATTTTGAGAATGTCTCACAACTCAGTGGATATCTACTGATAAATCAACATCCCTTGTGGCCACAGCATCGTTAAAAAGGCTGCTGTGCACTCAGCTGAGCAATGGCATCCGGAAGCTGTCCTGCTCTATCACAGACAGAACCTGAAGTTGCTGGTGATACTTCGACAGGGACCTGGAGCTGCTGCTGAATAAGGAGGTGTGAAACCAGGCTGCGTTCTTCCCAGAGCACCAGCAGAGAAAGCCATGGCATTAGACCCTCACAGCCACATCCAAGGTCACCACCCAGGTCAGTGCTGTCTATACCATCCAGAGGAATGGCCAGAAATATTATAAGAAGGTCGATGACTCTCCCAACTGTGTCAGGATAAGTCCTACACCTACTATCTGCTTCTTTACACTCACTCTATCTCTGCAACTACACCCAACTTCTGCCAAGGTTCAGCGCTGCCTCTCTGGTCATTGCCTGCACTAGCTTTCCTCAAAGTATGCTCACCCACCTCTGAACCTGTAACACTGGATGCCTTCTGCACTACCCCTTCACTACCTGTAAACACTTCATCGATATTCACCTGGATGCATCGGGACTAACAAACACTCTTCTCAGTCAATCCCTCTCTTTCTGTCATTCCAGGAGAAGGCAGCCCATAACAGGGCAGAGCGAACCTGTCTGGAAGGAGGGATGCTAAATGTTAGGCTCCTCACTGCATACATGGAGAGAATCCTGACTCTTGCAGGAAAAGATCAGAACCACTCCTGTAGGGGTATCAAAACAGCCATGTCCCATCAGCCAAGTAAGTGCCAATCTTTCTTCCACTGCACCTCTTACCCAGTATTCTAAACGTAAAGTAATCAACCCGTACTGTCACAGCGTGGCATTCCAACTCCTATACTCAATGTTATGACCAATGGAGGCAAGCAATTCAAACACCTTCTTCACCACCCTGTCTACCTGTGACTCCACTTTCAAGGAACTATGCACTGCTTCCCTAGGTCTCTCTGTTAGGCAATACTCCCCAGGTCCCTACTATTAACTGGTAAGTCCTGTCCTGATTTACAGTCCTGACACATTATTCATATCTGCATCGAACAACTCGAGATAACAGCAACAATGCAAAAATATGGAAACCCCTCTCTGTACACTCAAAGTGAATTCAAGAATGCAACAAAAAGTTTAGAGGTCAAATATTAGCCAGAAGTATTAAATCCCCAAATGGCCTGTATGTACCGCATGATATCTTAAATACATTGAAGATGGTGACGGGAACTGATACGTCATCATGCTGCACTGAGTCAGGTCAGCACATAATGAGGAACTTAAAATGGAAATCATGTTAGGCTGTGAAGTACCTGACAATGGATGCCGTGTGCTTTAATTCCTGTCAATATTAGCTTTTGTGTTCAGATGTTTTTGGTTCAGCTTCCAGAAATGCCATGCAAGATTAACATTCAGCCCTGCGAATTGGCAGTGACATCTTTAGGGTCCAGTAATGGAAGAACGGAGACTTGTAACAATGTCATCAATCTAGCCTGATCCAGAACAGTTCACAGCTTCAATAGGCATGCTTTTCTGTCTTCAAATGTCTCTGTCCTGTGAAGGTCCTAGACCCATCCTTCAGTTTTCTTCCATCATTAGAAATTTTATGCTTCTATAAAATAACCCATTGTGAGTTTGATGTACATCATACTATTGAACTTCATTTGGAATCAAGACTTCTTCAACAAGCAACCTTGCTGGATGGTATAATGAAGTGAGATTTTTGGAAAAGTGAGTCTGGTTAAAATGTATACCAGTCCAGATTGCATGGTTCTGAGTTCAATTCAATAAACCTAGCAGTGACTATGGCAACTAATAGACGATTGTTAAAACTCAACTGGTTCATTAATGGGCTTCACAGAAGAAAAGCTATCATCCTGCCTTCTGACTTCAATCAGATTCTGAATACATTCTGAAATGGTCTGGCAATCCACATAATTGGCAACACTGCCTAAAATATATTGGTGCCTTTGTTCTGTACTATGCAATGTGGAATATTCTGAGGACTGATGAAAAGCAGTTTGCATTTCTTATTAAATAGCGAATCCTCTTCATGCTTGTAATAAAATTATTTTACATGGCAGATGTAAATGGATAGCCAGCTCCTTATTGTTTGAACAAACGATTTGTTGCAGCAAGTGATTTGTTTTTTCACCAATGCGCTTAGAAATTGGAACCCTCTTTACCTGCAGGACTTTTAATTCAAAATTATAGTGCCCGGAAAACAAATCACATGTCAAAGCAATTAGTGTAAGAAATGCCACAGGGTCACATCCCATGACAAATCACTTGACCTGTTAATTGAATGTCACATATATTCTGGTGACCATAAAGCTCAGTTTGAGACAGGTAATTTATGGTAGGTCAGTTATCTGGCCGCTTCACTAAATTATATTAAAGAATATAAGGTTCATAAGTAATATCCAGTCAGTATTCTTTCCCAAAGAATAATGTCAATTATTATTTTGTTAATATGTAGTATGCCTGAAATGAAGCTCCATGTTTGCATTGACCCTCCTTTAATTCTGTTTTCAATTATTCAGCGCCAAATATTTACAGGGATTTTCTTTGTAGGTTTGTATGTGCTGCAAGGTGATAAAGAATAATAAATACATTGTACATTCACTATTGTTTAAGGAGAGTGTTGATAGTGATGCATTGCAGAAAAAAATCATTTTTATTTTTAATTTATGAACAACTATGTATATCTAGATAGTCACAAATAACAAATTAGCAAATTACTTCATTGTGATGCTGTACAAGTGAGGTACAACCAGCAATTTGAACACAAACTCCTGATTTTTAACATTCATGTTTTTCATTATTATTTTGATGTTCAGACATATTTTGCCTGTTACTTAGTGTAAAATGTAAGCCAGATAGCCAACATTTGAATTTATTTCAATTTACTTTTTGCATTATGGAGATGGGGTTTGTGTGAAGGTTCCTGTATAGTACAATATAATCAATGACTGAGGTTATGCCTCTGATTTCAGTTAGATTTATTAGAAGCATAATTAACTAATTAATTACTGTTACCAGAAACAGGTCCACAAAGTTGGCTGTTGTTAACAGATTGCTTTTTCTTTAGGCTCTACAAATGTCCCCATCCTCAATAGCGGAAGGGCCCAACACATCAGTAGCATTCGCAATAATCTTCAGCTAGAAATGCTAAGTGGATGATCCATCTTTGCCCCATCCAGTGGTCACCAGCATTACAGATACCAGTCTTCAGCCAATTCGATTCATTCATTCCAATATCAAGGAACAGTTAAAGGCGCTGGATGCTGAAAAGGCTATGGATCCTGACAACATTCTGACAATTATACTGAAGACTTGCAGTCCAGAAGTCGCTATATCCCTAGCTAAGCTCTTCCAGCACAGTTATAACACTGGCATTTACGTGACATTGTTGAAAATTGCCCAAGTACGTCTTGAAAACAAAAAGCCGGGTAAATCCAACCTGGCAAATTACCGCCCATCAGTCTACTCTTAAACATCAATGAAGTGATGGAAGGTATCATCAACAGTGCTATCAAGCAACACCTGCTCAGCAATAACCTGCTCAGTGACGCCCAGTTTGGGTTCCACCAGAGCCGCTCAGCTCCTGATATCATTTCGGCCTTAGTTCAAATATGGAAAAAGGAGCTGAATTCCAGAGGTGAGGGGAGTGTGGCAGCCCTTGATATCAAGGTCACATTCATCTGAGTGTGGCATCTAGGATCCCTGGCAAAACTGAAATCAATGGGAATCCAGGGCAAACCCTCCGGTAGTTGAAGTCATACCTGACACCATAAGAAGATGGTTGCGATTGTTAGAGGTCAGTCATTTCAGTTCCAAAACATCTCGCAGGAGTTCCAAGGTAGTGTCCTCGGCTCAACCACATTAAGCTGCTTCATCAATGACCTTCTCTCCATCATAACGTCAGAAGTGGGGATGTTTGCCAATGATTGCACAATGTTCAGCACCATTCATGACTTCTCAGACAGTGAAGCAGTCCGTGTCCAAACGCAACAAAATCTGGATAACAGATTCCGGATTCGATTCCATCCTTGGGTGACTGCCTGTGTGGAGTTTGCACATTCTACCTGTGTCCACGTGAGTTTCTTCCAGGTGTTCTGGCTTTCTCCCACAGTCCAAAGATGTGTGGGTTAGGTGGATTGGCCATGCTAAATTGCCCATAGTGTCCAAGGATGTGCAGGCTAGGAAGATTAGTAATGGGAAATGCACGGTTACAGATTTAGGATAGGTGGGTGAGTCTGGTTGGGATGCCCTTCGGATGGTCAGTGTGGACTGAATGGGATAAAAGGCCTGCTTCTGCATTGTAGGGATTCTTTGTTTCTATGTGGTAAGTAACATTCACACTGCACAAATGCCAGGCAATGATCATCTTCAATAAAAGACAATCTAACCACCATGCCTTGACATTCAAAGTGTGTTAGCCTCTCAGAATCCCCCACTACCATTGACGAGAAACTCAACTGGAATCACTATATCATCAATACAGTGGCAATAAGAACAGGGCAGAGACTCGGAATACTGTGGCGAGTAACTCACCTCCTGAAATGCGAAAGCCTGTCCACCATCTACAAGGCACAAGTCAGGAGGGTAATGGAATAATCCACACTTGCCACGATAGGTACGGCTCCAATAACACTCAAACGTTTGACACCATCCAGACAACTTAGCCCACTTGATTGGCACCATATCCACAAACATCCAATCCTTCAACAACCACCTGTGCTCAACAGCAGCAGCATGTATGATCTACAAGATGCACTGCAGAAATTCACCAAATTCGCCAATGATCCTTAGATAGCACATTCCACATCACTTCCACCTAGAAGGGCAATGGCAAATGATACTTGGGAGCGCCACCACCTGCAAGTTCCCTTCCAAGCCAGCTACCAACCTGACTTGGAAATATATTGACGTTCCTTCACTGGGGTAAAAATCCTCGAATTGTCTCCCTCAGGGCATTGCGGGTCAATCTACAGTACATGGACTACAGCATTTCAAGAAGCAGCTCACCACAACCTTCACCAGGGCAACTAAGGATGGGCAATAAATATTAGCCAGTCAGAACACCCACATCCAATGAGTGAATAAAAAAAATCTAAGTTTTCCAGTCCTGAAGGGTGAAAACAGTTTAAAAATAGTAATTATTGGACATATGTTGGAAATATTGTCCTCCATTTTGAAGTATATAGGATGAGTTGTACCAGTATGTCTCATTCACCAGTTTTGCTGGATTTTCCTTCTAGATTGGACAATGTCCAACAGGTTAAAAGGGACCTCACATGAGTAATATTTTCATCCATGGATCAATAAAGTCCAACATGCTGACAGAGTAAGGAGCGTCGGGTAAAAGTTGTAGGATGTTGGCTGACAAGAGTGAATTCTGAAAGCTATCAATTCAATTTTTGTGCCATGATGTTCAGAGATCAGGAGTCATAGCAGACCTGCAGAAGATAGAAACCATCAGGATGTTTTACCATCCAAATATATCACGGAACTCAAAGGAATAGTAAACCACTGGGAGGTGTTTTTATCCCACTTAGCTCAAGTTAATGCTGTTCTCGGACAATTTCTATAATGAGATCAAATATAGTTTTAGAAAGAGCGTCAACAGTGCTCATTTAACATAATCAAAGATATGCTTATTTTGTCTGAACTGTTTGCACATTATGGTCCTGTTTTAAAGCAGCTTTTGTAGCAGCTTTATTTGAAATCCAGAGTGATGGGTTAGGATAGGTGGGTGAGCCTGGGTGGGATGTCCTTTGGAGGGTCAGTGTAGACTGAATAGGCTAAAAGGCCTGCTTCCGCATTGTAAGGATTCTTTCTTTCTATGCAGTAAGTAACATTCACACTGCATAAATGCCAGGCAATGATCATCTCCAATAAAAGACAATCTAACCACCATGCCTTGACATTCAAAGCGTGTTAGCCTCTCAGAATCCCCCACTATCAATGGATTTACCATTGACGAGAAATTCAACTGGAATCACTATATCATCAATATAGTGGCAATAAGAACAGGACAGAGACCTCTTACAGACATGGAAAGAAGGTATGCCATTACGGAGATAGGCTTTCCTGTGAGGATTTTGGTCTGTGAGAAACTCTGTGACTATAATTCATAGCTCCAACTAACAGGATCAAAACCGACCATAAGCCTTTGATAATTTTTATAAATATGAAAGAACTTGCAAAGATACCTCCCAGAAAACAAAGGTTTTGATTGTAACAGATGTGGTATGACACAATCACAAATATATACAGGTGAAGTACCAGATTACTGCTGATGCTCAATCAAAGAGCCACATCAAAAGCCAAGCATAGAGTAAAAAAAATGTTCAAGAAGTTAAGGCTTTCCAGGTCCAAATCGATTACTATTTTCCAGCTGCAGTGAAGAAATTGCAGGAATTTTATGAAGTTTACTTATGTGATGAGGAATGTGCACAAATCTACACATTTTGCTTGAAAGGCTAGTTGGAGTAGTTCAATCATGCAGCAGTTTTTAAATAGTATTGTCTCAAAAGTATTAACAATGACATTTTTGTCGACCGTGAGTGGTTGGTGATCCCATGAGCTGTCTACCAGGACACACTGAACAAGATCCACTGGGGCATCTGAGTACTTCTAAATGCCAGGCCATGGCACAAATATTGGTATAGTAGAAAAACAACAGCTTCTGCCCTCCTCTCTTTCAATTAGACTTTGGTATTAATTACTTTGACTTCGAGGAGATGGTTTTTATCATTTTAATATTTTATTCCCTATTATTCCCAATGGATTTAAGTCCAGAAGTTCAATTAATGCACATCATGATAACTTTTCTTGAAACTATGTTCTCCACATATGGAATCCTAGACATAATCATCTCCAACTAAAGGTCATAATTTGCCAGTAAGTGTTTCCCATTTCTTTGCAGCATCATATGGATTTGTCTATGTTACGAACTCAACAAGGTATCCTCATGTCAATGCTGAAGCCAACAAAGTGTTATGAATATTGAAATGAAATTCTGAGAGAGTAATTTAGCCCTAATTGAACACTGTTCCATTCTGCACAAGGCATGAACACTGAGTGTCATACTTAAGGATCATAAATAGGTATATCAGAAAAGGCAATAATATAAGACAAATCAGTCTGGACTTTCAGACAGGGAGAGGACTTACAATCTACGCACACCGGTGAAAGAATTCCACATGCTTCAGGACCTGCTGTGCAAGGGCACTGTGCAAGTATCATTCCTGCAGCAAGATCATTCCTTGTCTGCCCACAAAATGCACCATTCAGAGGAATAGGAGTGTTTTGATTCAGGGAGAAGCTGATGGCCTATATATTCAGAACCACGGGAGAAAATTTTAGCAACATGGCCAAACGTGGCTGGGCCAAGGGCTGAGCTTCCTCAGTGAAGCAGTTTGCTTTGTACCTATTCTCCACAATTAAACTCCTTACACAGTCAAGCCCACCCTACAGACCTGCCTTGTAAACGATATGTACGTCAGGGAGATGGAGTGGTGGAACATAGTGGACACTGTGTATATAGGCCATGTGGATAAAGACTTGTGGTGAGCTGTGAAGTGCATGCTTAATGCATCTTTAATCTTGGAATACCTACTAAACATTTGGGAAAGGCACCATCTCATGATAATGTTTGCTCCCACGGAACTGGAGCCTGAGTCTGTAAGGTTCCAAATAACATCACTCCTCATAGCATCATCTGCATCTAGTTATGTTTAATAAAACCTGTTGCTTTTAACTTACAAGAATTTAGATCTTATATTACTGAAAATAGCTAATTTTGCCAAGGCTAACCAAGATTAACAGCAGCAAGCATTCTCGGCTTGGAAATAATCAGCGAAGAAAGACTCTCAGCTATGAAGAGCTGGGTAGGTTGGCATTGTTTATTTATGGCAGAGAAGGCTGAGGGGAAACCTGATTGAGGTGTACATACTTTTGAGGAGCATAGACAGGGTAAATAGGAAGAGCCTTTTCCCCTGAGTAGAGGGGTTAATAACCAGGAAGCACAGTTTGAGTTAAAGAGTTGAAAATTTAGGGGAGGTTTAAAATTTTATTTTCACCCAGAGGGTGGTTGGTGTCTGGAACAAGTTGTGTAAAAGAGTGGTTGAAGCACTAAATCTCACAACATTTAAGAAACATTTAAATAAGTACTTGAAATGCCATCGTATACAAGGTAACTGGACAAGTACTGGAAAGTGGAATTGGAAAAGAAAGATGTTTGTTGACTAAAGCAGACATGATGGGCTGAAGGGCCTTTTTCCATGCTGTGAAATCTCTACGTCTCTGTGAAATATATTGCTGTTTCTTCACTGCTGTTGGCCTAGCATCACAGAACTGCCTGCCCCACAACATTGTGGGTGTACCTACACCAAACAGATTGGAGTCGCTCAAGAAGACAGCTCACCATCATCTTCTGAAAGGCGGTTAGGGATGAGCAATAAGTATTAGCCTAGCCAGGAACACCATATTCCCTGAATGAATAAACAAAAAAGCAAAATAATAGGAAAATAATTCATGGTTCTAGCCATGAATCTGGAGGCACGTGATTGAGTAGCCAACATTCAACCTTCCTTTCTCTGGCTTTGAAAGTGGAGATATTACTTTGAATCATGGCTGCAAGAAGGATTGCTTCTTGTATCATTTCAATTCACTATGATACTCCTTAATTCTACATTTCACTTAGTGTAAAAGCAGGATTGAGACTTCAGTTGGCTATGGCCGTACTATAGCTGTTCAGCTGTAAATGACCATTTAGCAAACAGCACAGTTGGACATCTGATTGCCAGATTACTCAAATTCTGCAGAGACAGGTCATCAAAGCCATTAGGTAGCTAATATTGTCTGTAAATATAAAGGTTGGTGTTGCTAATCAAGCTATGCAGACTAATAATCACCCAAGGATGTTTTGATTTGTACAATCTCACAAGTGATATGCGTAATTTTTAGGAATTTGATCCTAATGGTTAATCAGACCTCTATGTGTAGTTGTGCCATCAGGACTGATTATTTATGTCTTGTAGATTCCAGATGTTCAACATAATTATACTATCTTCAACAAATATTGGAGCAATTGAAGCAATATATTGTTATTTTGGTATACCGTAGCGCAGCAATGTGCCATTCTGAATAAATATGTAAACATGCATGGCAGTATTGTTTTTAAATCATTTTTGGAATAATACAATGATAAAATATAGCCTTTGAAGTTAGACTCCCCACAAACACCAGCCATTTGCTATCACAAGGCATCTTCACTTGCAGCTGCAGATTCAGAAACCAGTCGATATGCGCGAACGAACTTGCAAACACCATGCCCTCTTCACATCACTCTAAATGACTGTCTTTTCCTTTAGAAATATATTAATAGCTGGTACAATTTTAGCATCAATAAACACAATGTGAAGATTTGAACCATTCCTAGGTTGCAAAGAATTTACCAGGTGCCTTTTTGAAACAGAAAATCAAAAAGTCAAAAGAACTAGGGACTGCCTGCTATTTGCAATCAAGAAAAGACTTTGGAAGAAAGGCTTTTAAGAGAGAGATAAAAGGTTGTTTATGACCTTGTCCATAGATAAATAGTTCTGGAAGTACTGAAGGTTGCCTAGCAACAGTCTCTGGACTTTTGGTTTCTGTTTTGTCATAGACTCGAGAATTGTGGAAAGGCTGGCAAGGAAGCAACGCTCGCTCTCTCTCTGCCTCCCTCCTCTCTCTCCTCCCTTCTCTCTCTCTCCCCTCTTCTCTCTCTCTCTCTCCACCAGTAAGTAGCAACATTACCCTTAAAAATGTTGAAGATATACCTCAGTGAATGTTTCTATCAGAATCAGTGAAATCTCAATAGATCTGATCTCCTCATGGTCTTGGAAAGACAAACTGTTAACTCATTTGTAAGACCTTTATCTAACTGACCTGCTCCCTGGACTGAGACTTTCCATCAAGCTGCAACTGGCAGCAACTTGATCTCATCAAAAAGGAAACCATAGGGTATATGTGAGGTCAATTCATTCTACCCTTTTAGCTTGGACATTAATCGACAGAACTTTTCCCTATTTTTCCTCTCATAATTGCTCTGCAGATGTGCTGTCTCATTCTGTCTGTGAATGATTGGGTGTGCAAATGGAATAAAAGGAAGATAGTTTAATGCAGCATAGGAGCTATGTTGATTACCAGTTTAGCTACATATTGAAAGCATAACTTTGTTCCAAGTGAACAAGTTAGTTTTGAGCTTACTGAAGAAATGTGGTGAAAGCCTCATTTTTTTCTAGATAGAAGTAATAAAGAGAAACAAATTGACTATTGCAGTGATAAAGTAAAATATTTACACTTTTAGAACAACTTGTAGAGTAGTGGCACTTGATTTCCAGTGAATGGCTCTTGTCAGAGTCAAACAAAACAATTAACCAACGAGTGCAAATATTTGTGAAAAAATAAATGCCTGCTCAAACAAGTCCTAA
The DNA here is from genome assembly GCA_024137785.1 of Ginglymostoma cirratum. NCBI lineage: Eukaryota > Metazoa > Chordata > Chondrichthyes > Orectolobiformes > Ginglymostomatidae > Ginglymostoma > Ginglymostoma cirratum. The sequence goes on from JAHRHZ010000266.1 coordinate 45,193,757, forward strand.
AGAGTGACAACATTTGACAAAGTTCAGAAAGGTTAATGCATGAAATCCCTTTTCGTCCCATTTAAGTTTGTTTCAATAGGTAGCTTAGCACTAACAAACTCAAAAGCCCATTAATATCGTTTTGATTTGGAAATCAAATGGACCGACACAAAAGGAGGTGTTATTATAGTATTCCCACCTTACTTTAATGCTGCAATAATGTTCCAACTGTGAGCTCTCTACATCTTCAACTACTGATGGAGGTGAAGATATAGGTGTTAAGTGCAAAGGAGAAAGAAACGAACATAAAACATGCCTCAAGTCCTAACACCCTAACTGCATCAGTTTACAGTAGTTTATGAGTGAAAACTAGCCTCAAAATGTTAATCCGGCATTTAGTTTCTAGCAGTTACCGACAAATTTTAAAAGTATTAAAGATTTACTTAAGAAATATGTTAGTTATTGTCTAGATTTATTTTTCTTTTAACGTTTGTTTTCCTTAGTCTCTTTTTCATTCCAATCACACATTAATTGTGCATTAATGACAGCTTGTGCGCCATTATTTGGCTGTGAGGTTAAAAAGTGCATGTAGATAGTAAAAGCAGCCTGTAGTGTAAATTGTCCTTGGCAGGTCCAGTGGCAAAACAGCTCTGTGTACAACCAGTAGGAGGCCCATTTATTGCTTTCTAAAGCAGATGGTATGACATTTTCAGCCACTCCTGGAAGTCAACCTGATGGTGAGAGGTGTGAAGGAAGCTTTTAAAGTGGATTGCTGCTGAGACAGTTTTCCCTTAATTTAGGCTTTAGTTGTGTCATTTATGAATTACAATTGCCTGTTTAGCTTTGGATCATCCCACCCACAATATGTTGGATTTGGCATCAAGGAAAGTTAGAAAAAAAAAGGCATTCATCATGCCACTTCACTGGAGATCATTTCCAAAATGAACAATAAACAAATATCTGTATAAAGGATTTTGCTAAAACTGTACCTTGCCTGGAATGCTTTTTGGAAAACATTAAATTTTATCTAATCTTATTTAACCATCCCTATTACTTCACATGTACAATACATAGTTCCTTTACCTTCATTGATAACATTCAGTTATCTTAACTGCAATATAATCATACGCTGCATGAGTTAAATAAAATTGGCAAAGTGAATCAACGTTTGATTGTTATTTTATTGATTAAGCTAACAAAGTCAGTAAATTTGAAGCATAGTAATTATGTCATTTATGCGTTACTAATGTTACTGTAATGTAATGATAAATGTTATGAATTTGGATAGTCAGATGTGACTCTGCTCCATCCACCACACTGGCAAAAACCTAAAAAGCAGCATTCAGTGAGATGTTTGAACATCTGAAAGGAAAAGTAGCTTAGAAACACTGAGGGATTAGCTGGTCTTTCATTGTTGTTCCAGTGGGTTACAAGGGGAATCAATCAAATTGGTAGCACCAGTGAATTCTGAGATTTTCTGGCATGCCGTGTAAAAGGCAAAGCCTCCACTCAGCCTTATAGGACAGACTTCGGACAGTTCCAACACACTGTTAAACTGAGAAATCCTAGCCTAATTCCTGGGTAACTATTCAATTGACTGCTAACTCTCAACTTCATTCCCCAATCCGCCACTCTCCCACTCCTCCCCGACTCCATGTCATTTACTGTGTCACCCCCCATCCTAGCTCCTCGCCCAGTCACCTGTCACTCTACCCCCTCACTTATCTATTACCTTAACTTTGCACCTACCTGCCACTGGAACCCCCTTAACCACCTGACCCCTACCTCCTTACCCACTTGTCACCCTACACACTCAACAACCTGCTAAAACTCTAAGCCCCCATCCATTTGCCATCCTAAGCACCCCCCCTTCTGTCAGCTATACCCTCACCCACACATCTACCACTGTACTGCTTCATCCACTTATGACTCCGACCCCTAACTCACCTGCCGTTAAAGCAACCATACTGATATTAATGGTATATTCATGTTAATCCTTACATCAATAAAAACAATCAAAAATGTTATACAGTCTAAAATTATTCTCAAACATTACCATTGAAAACACCAAAAGTACATAAAGTACTTCTGTTGATTGTTTATGCTTGTAGCTGTCCCTGTCACCAATTGAATTATTGCTTAAAACTATAGCATTAAAACTTGAAATCTAAAAGACATTAGATCTCAACAAGGTTCTGAGACTTTCAGAACTTGTGAATGTAACACAAAATGACATGGAGTGATGTAAGATACTAGTTTTCATACTCCAGACTCTATTGTTGGACATTAACTGTTATCTTACACAATTGATGAATATGACTCTAGGAAATCTTCAATTTTCTGCAGTACGTTGATGTATTGGGTAAAACCTTCTGTGGGTTGTCTAATTATCAAAACAATTTTCCATGCTAGAGATAGTCTAGGGATTTATGACCTTACCAACACTCAGCTGCTCTGATTCTATTTGACTGTTTCTGTTTCTTAGATTACTAGATCAGTCTGGTTGAATTTTAATGATTGAATGATCTGGAAAGCACTGCTCATCCATTTCAGCATTTACAATTTAACAAGTAAGAGAAGTCTAGATTTTCACAATCAGTCCATCCCTGAAATTCAAAGATCAACAAGTATCAAAAGCAGCGTAAATTCACCCAAAGATTGGAATCTGTGTGAATTAAAAATTTAAAAAAAAGTGAATGAATCAAAGAGAGCTAGAAACAGTTGTTGAACGAAGTTTGATTCTGTACCCTCAAGTGGGTGCGGAGGCATACCATAGTAACAAATTATAGAACCCAACATCTATTGAAATGCCCCAACAATGTCTGAGGTGGGAGGGGTCAAGGAAAGCTTTCCCTTCCAAAAGCTATCTAAGGCCCTTAAATGGATTTACTGGAGAAGGTTCCCGACCCGAAATGTCAGCTTTCCTGCTCCTCTGATTCTGCCTGGCCTGCTGTGTTCATCCAGCTCCACACTGTGTAATCTCTGAGTTCCTTAAATGATCATTTAAGCACTACTTAAAAGGCCTCAATCTGTCACTGCAGGTATTTAGCCAAGGGTAATTGATTGAATTACCCATCTGTCATCTATACCTTTGTATATCTATGCATACGTATACCTTTACCTGTGTGGTCAAACCCCCAGGTAAACCCTGCTGAGTCTCCCTGTGACCTGGTGATTGGGGTGGTTATCCTTCTCAGGAACCTTGTGATCAGCAGAGGGACCAGATGGCAGCAAGTGTGGGACTTCAGGAGGGTGACCTTCTGTCTTTTGTAACATTGCCCCCTCAGCAGAACATCCCACTGCCCTGGCATTCAGCAGGACTCCAGTAATGATTAGAGAATACAAGGTAACAACGCTCATTTTCTGAAGAAGGGTCTAGGCCCGAAACGTCAGCCTTCCTGCTACTCTGATGCTGCTTGGCCTGCTGTGTTCATCCAGCTCTACACCTTGTTATCCCCTTCTCCAGTAATGATTGTCAGCTCTGGGCCTCCTGCAGTAAAGCCAGTGATGACCATTCTTCGTGGCACTGAAGACACTGGAGAGCTGCCGGCCTCTATTTCATCAGCAGCCTTTGGGGGTGGGCAGCTGTGCTACACCAGAAATTGAACTGGTGAAGGATGGGCCATGTCTGACAAACCTGGTTCAACTTTATGAAAATGTCACTGAGTAGGTGACTGGCAGCCAGCACAATTGAGTTCCTAAGCCAATGAATTTCTCCAGGACACCAGAGGGTAAGTTTTAGTTTGCAGCCCCAGAACATAAAGGAGCAACACAATGTAGCGCAGAATGTAGGGAAGAATCTGATGCCTACAATGCAACCCACCTAACTTATCTTGTATTTAAATTAATCATTGTTCAGATATCCTTGTATAATTCACCCTGTAACTTTGCTAGCATTTTAAAAAAAGAACAGAATATCCTTGTTCTTTCTCTCAACTAACTTTTAAAAGATAACAAAGAATTCAACAGAAATTGTCAGTCCCAATTTTAACCACCTTGTGCTCAGTGGGCTTGGGATATGTGAAGATGAAAGTGTTTGCAATGACTTGTTGGCCTCACACTATTTTAACAGGTTTGTCATGGCCACTTGGAAAAACCATTGCAGAAGAGGGTCCCATTCACAGTTAAATTAAGATTATGCAGATGTGGTTCTGAACCTGACTATTTTTTAACTCTGGATAATCATGTTCACTAATCATGACAGCCTTGTCATAGTGATTCTGTTTGATGGTACAAGAGAGTACGCCTACAAGAAAGCCAGTAAGATAGTTTTTTCTTTTAAAATGGTTTCTTTGAGGACTAGGAAATGTTGGACTGGCTGAAGTATTAAAGGAGGGCCCAGCCTTTGTTTACTCATTGGATCGATGGTATGTGGATGCTGAGTTAAGCCTTTAATCAGGCCTGGTATATCTACACTTCAGTCACAACATGATGTGGCACTCTTCTTCCATCACCTTTACTCCTGCAACCATTTCTTTGGACAAGAGTCCTCTCCCCTTCCCACAAACCCCTTCACCTGCCTTCAATGCTCTCCTTCTACCTCAAACCCTCTCTCTGGTCTTTTACCTGTACTCAACCTGTTCATCGAGAACTGTTGAGATGACAATGGTTGTCTCAGTTTCTCTGCCCTGCACCCACCTATTCCTACCTACCTCCCCTGAAACTAACTGCACTCCATGCTCTCCGATTCAATCCTGATTTTGCAATTAAGCCTGCTGACATGATGGTAGTGTTGTTGCCTGAAGTATTGCCCTCCATATTGCAGAAGCTGGGCGCCAGTTTTCAGACACTTCCTCCCATCTCCCCCGGACCATGACCCCACCATGGAACACCAGGTTATTGTGTCCACAACTGTCAATAATCTCATTTCATCCAGTGATCTGATCTCTCCGCCACTGTCTCCAGGCTCATAGTCTCGTAACTCCATGCAGCAAGTTTGTATCTCCTTCCCAAAATCCATAATCAGGACTGCCTGGGCAGACCAATAGTTTATGTATGCTCTGCCCCACCAAATTTATCCCTGCCTACCTCAACTCGATTCTTTTCTCCCTTTGCTACTTATATCGACGATTTCTCTGGCGCTTTACATCAGTTTCATAATTTCCAGTTTGCAGGCCCCAGCCACCTCCTCTTCGCCATGGACATGCAATCCCTTTACCAGAATGGTCTTAGGACTTTTCACTTCTTCCTAGTAAAAAGGCCTGAACCATCCCTATCACCACTACCCCCCTCTGCCTGACTGAGCTTGCCCTCACCCTGAATGACTTCTCCTTTAATTCCTCTCACTTTCTTCAGGTCAAAGATGTAGCCATGGGTACCTGCATGGGCCCCAGTTGTACCTGTCTCTTTGTGGGGTACGTCGACATTTATTGTTCCAGTCCTATTCCAGCCATGCTCAAAACTTTTTCTCTGGTATATTGATGATATTATTGGTGCTGCTTCCCCCTCTTGTCTGGAATTGGAAAAATTTATCAGTTTTGTTTCCAATTTCTATCCCGCTCTCACCTTCACCTGGTCCATCTCTGATTCCTCCCTTCCCTTCTTCAACATTTCTGTTTCCATTTCAGGGGATAGGATGGCCACCAATATCCGCTACAAATCAACCAACACCCACAATTACTTCGACTATACATCCTCACACCTTGCTTCCTGTAAAGAACCTGTTCTATTCTGTCAGTTTCTTCGTCTCTGTCGCACCTGTTGCGATGATGTCAGCTTTGACAAGGTGGCCTCCAAAATGTTCACCATCTCCCTCAACTGAGGATTTCCCACTACCATAGGCCCTCAGCTGTGTCTGACCCATCTCCCTTATTCATCCCTCAGCCCCTTTTTTCTCTCCCACAATAAAAATAGGGATGCCTTGTCCTTTCCTAGCATCCCACCAGCATCCACATACAAAGGATAATTTCTGCCATCTCTACTGGGATGCCACCACCAGACACATTTGTGGGCATTGTTCCCTTTGGGACACCCTGGTTCACTCCTTCTCCACTCCCAACATCTCCTCACACCCCTACAGTAACTTCCCTTACAATGGTAGAAGGTGTAATTTGTGCCAATTTACTTCCTCCCTCACTAACCATGGCCCCGGACACATCTTCCAGGTGAAGCTGCTATTTACCTGCACTAGTTAACTGTATTCACTGCTCACAATACGGTCTCCTCTACATTGGGAAGATGAAGCACAGACTGGACGACCGCTTTGCAGAACACCTACAGTCTGTCTGCAATAAAAAAAAGACCCAGAGCTTCCGATTGCCTGTCATTTCAATACATCACCATGTTCCCTAGCCAACTTCTCTGTCTCAGGCTTGCTGTAGTACTCCAGCAACCTCATGGCCCAGCATATCCCTCGTTCAACTGTTATTATCAAGCTAGGGGATCAACGCTGGGTTCAATGGAGAGTACAGGAGGACATGCTAGGAACAGAACCACACATAGCTAAACATGAAGTGTCAACCTGGTAAAGCCATCAAACAGGACTATTTGCATGCCAAACAATATAAGCAGCAAGTGATAGACAGAACTGAGGGACCCCATAACCAGCATTTCAGATCTATGCTCTGCAGACCTGCTGCATCCAGTTGTGAATGGTGGTGGACAATTAGACAACTCAGTGGAGGAGGATGCTGCTCAATATCTCCATCCTCAGTGTTGGAACAGCCCAGCACATCAGTATAAAAGATATGGCTGAAGTGTTTGCAACAATCTTCAGCCAGAAGTGCTGTGTGAATGATCCATATCAGCCTCCTCCAGTAGTCCCCAGCATTACAGATACCAGTCTTTAGCCAATTTGATTCACTCCCTGTGATATCAAGAAATGTTTGGTGGCCCTGAGTACTGCAAAGGCTATGGGCACCAACAATATTCCAGCAATAACAATGAAGACTTGCGCTCCTGAACTTTCCACAGCAGGAGCCCAGTACAACTATAACATCTACCAAACAACACGGAAAATTGCCCAGGTATGTCCTGTAAATAAAAAGCAGAACAAGTTCAATCTGTCCAATTACTGCCCCATTAGGCTATTCTCCATCTTCAGTAAAATGATGGATGGTGGCATCAACAGCAATAGCCTGCTCAGTGATGTCCAGTTTGGTTCCATCAGGGTCAGTCAGCTCCTGACCTCATTACAGCATTGGTTCAAACATGGATAAAAGAGCTGAATTCCAGAGATAAGGTGAAAGTGACTGACTCATTTGACCAAGAGTGGTCTCAAGAAGCGGGGATGTTTGCTGATGATTGCACAATGCTCAGCACCATTCACAACTTCTCAGATACTGAATCAGTCTGTGTTCAAATGCAACAAGAACTGAACAACATCCAGGCTTGGGCTGAGAAGTGGCAAGAAATATTTGCACCGTACAAATGTCAGGCAATTACCATTTCCAATAAGAGTCAAGTTAACCACCTCCCCTTAACATTCAATAGTTTTACCATCACTGAATCATATCAACATCCAGAAGCTCAACTGGACTTGCCATATCAGCACAGAGACTATAAAAACAGGTCAGAGGTAAGGAGTACTACAGGGAGTAACTCACCTTCTGACTCCCCAAAGCTTGTATACCATCTACAAGGCACAAGTCAGGAGTGTGATGGAATACTTTCCACTTTCCAGGGTGGGTGCAGCTCCAAAAACTCTCGAGAAGTTTGACGCCATCCAGGACAAAGCAGCCCACTTGCTTAGCACCACATCTACAGTAACAGCAGTGTCTACTAATTACAAGATACACTGCAGAAGTTCACCAAAGATCCTTAGATAGCACCTTCCAAACCCACAACCACTTCCTTCTAGAAGTCCAAGGACAATAGATATATGGGAACAGCACCACCTGCAAGTTCCCCTCCAAACCACTCACCATCCTGACTTGGAAATATGTCACCACTTCTTCACTATCGCAGGATCAAAATCCTGGAATTCCCTATCCAAGGGCATTGTGGGTCTACCTACAGCACATGGACCACAGCGGTTCAAGAAGACATCTCACCACCACCTTCTCAAGGGCAACTAGGGATGGGCAAATAACACTGGTCAACTAGCGACACCCACTGTCCCTCGAGTGAATAAAAAGAAGTCACACATTCATCATCCCTGTTTGAATAAGTGCAATAATTCCTTCCAAAAATATTGATGTTTCAAATTCATTTGCTGCCATCCTGAGAAGAATCAACCCATTTCATTAGTTGGTGTTGAAAGTCATGACCAACCAGTCAAATAATTGGGAAAAGAAGGAAAAGAAGTCATCACATTCTGACAAAAAAGGGTAAGAATTAAAAGCAATGGATTGTTTCAAACACAATAAACACATTGTCAAAAGCTACCAGCCTCAGTAACATGATGACATATCTGTCATATCAAAATATAAGAGACATATAAATTTAAAACCTTTGCTGAGTTCTATGGTATGATAAAGTGATATAAACCAACCCAAAATTACTGATCAGTGTATCAGTCATGAAATAAAACTCAGAGGAAAGAATTCATTAAAATCGAATATCTGTTAAATAAATTGTAATATATTTTAAAATACAATATAAATTCAAAGAAAATGAGACTCATAATATGGGCCATGTATAAAATAAACAGCTTTTGCCTCTGAATGCTCTGAAGCATTTCTTACCACCATATTTAACTGTGGTGCTAACCACCTAGTGCTGGAAAGAAAGGATGAGACTTTCGATGCCAATAATGTTTGAAGATGAGTTGATTTCCTTTAGAGCTACACTTCAGACAAAACAATGAAGAAAGACTGCAGAGTTCCGCAACATCAAATCACAAGAAATAAGGGTAGGAGTAGGGCCTTCATCCCCCTCCAGCCTGCTGCATCTTTCAGTGGTAGCAAACCTGATCTAACTGTGAACTCAATTCCAGTTTCCCAACTGCTCTTCATAAGCCAGACTCATTCCTCAATCAAAAATCTGTCTAACTCAGCCTTGAATGTATTTAATGTCCTAACCTCTACTTCTTCCTGGGGGATGGAATTCCACTGTCTAATGCCCCTTGTGGTTCCTTGTTCCATGTCTTCATCTCAAATGATGACTTATTATTTTAAAACTACGCCCATTAGTTCTACACTCACCCACAGGGAAGCATCCTCTCAACTTTCACTTTGCCAAAAAACTCAAAATCTTATGATGAAGGTGTGTCATATCTTATTTGGACTAAACTATACGCAGTAGTCCAGATATGGTCCCTGTATAATAACTATCCATTCTCCAAATGTTTGTGAGATTTGAATCCAATATTGTGTACTGAAAGGTACTCCTGATCAGACAAGATTCAGGTTTCTTTGTTAACTGTTTCTGCACGCACACGAGGGAAGATATAGATCTCAAAAGATGGCATACAGCTCAAACTTTATTACAAAAACAAAGGTTTATACTATTTCTACTGATAAGAAGGTTCCAATCAACTGTTTCTAAGGATAATAATTTCCAGTCAAAAAGCTAGACATTTACTCACCCAAATCTCTATCCAACAGTGTTCACATAGTCTACAATCCAGATTAGTACACATGACTATTGTGTGAATGTGTCCAAATTAATACACGTGATTGGATTATCCAATCATATCATAACATTTCACATCTTCTGGCTGTACGTACATCCTCTAACTATAGATACACATTTGTGATTACCAAAACACCTGTATTGTCCCTTTTACAGTATCACCTGTTATTATCAAGCTAGGGGATCAACGCTGGGTTCAATGGAGAGTACAGGAGGACATGCTAGGAACAGAACCACACATAGCTAAACATGAATATCGTGGCTAAAGTCCCTGTCCTCACCTTATTACATTCTCAGCTATTAGGTCTATGAATGACACAGGTTCTTGATTCATCACTGAGTTCATTGCTCTGTAACCAAAGCAATTTCCATGAATTTTTAGTGAAATAAAGTCTGATGTGAAGAGAGGGTGCAAATGCATGAGCAAGAATGATGGTCATTCACCCTAACCCTAACCCTAGCCCTAACCCTAACCCTAACCCTAACCCTAACCCTAAGCCTAACCCTATCGCAGGGTCCTCCATTTTTTGCAGCAGCAGCAGCAGTGGGAGCGGTGAGAGCGAGGACCGGGGAGCTGCTGGGAGGTAAGTTCTTCATTTCGGCAGCGGAGCTGAGTGGGATCAGTCGAATTGCGCTCTCAGAAGGTGAGTGAACTGATATATTTGGGCAGTGGCTATGTGGGCTGATGTCCCTGACTCTGACACGTGCAAGAAGTGTGTCCAGCTGCAGCTCTTGTTAGACCACATGACGGCTCACTTTGGAGCATCCGCAATGCTGAGGAAGTCGTGGATAGCACATTCAGCAAATTGGTCACACCGCAGGTTAGGATTGCTGAGGGAGAAATGGAATGGGTGACCAAAAGACAGAAAAAAAGCAGGAAGGCAGTGCAGGTGTCCTCCGCGGTCATCTCCCTCCAAAACACGTATACTGTTTTGGATACTGTTGGGGGAGATGGGTCTTCTGGGGAAGGCAGCAGTAGCTAGGTTCATGACACTTGTGGCTGGCTCTGCTGTACAGAAGGGTGGGAAAAAGAGTGGAAGGGCTATCGTCATGGGGGTTCGATTGTAAGGGGAGTAGTTAGGCGGTTCTGTGATCGAAAACGAGATTCCCGAATGGTATGTTGTCTTCCAGGTTCACGGGTCAGGGATGTCTCAGATATACTGCAGGAGATTCTGAAGCGGGAGGGTGAACAGCCAGCTGTCGTGGTGCATATAGGCACCAATGAAACAGGTAATAAATGGGATGAGGTCCTACAAGCAGAATTTAGGGAGTTAGGAGCCAAGTTAAAAAGTAGGACCTCAGAGGTAGTTATCTCAGGATTGCTACCAGTGCTACGTGCTAGTCAGAGTAGAAATGAAAGAATAGGCAGGATAAATAAGTGGCTTGAGAGATGGTGCAGGAGGGAGGGGTTCAGATTTTTGGGATATTGGATCAGTTCTGGGGGAGGTGGGACTATTACAATTCAGACGGTCTACACCTGGGCAGGCCTAGAACCAATGTCCTAGGGGCTGCTTTTGCTAATGCTGTTGGGAGCGTTTAAACCAATGTGGCAGGCGGATGGGAGCCAAATGAGGAGGTTAGTGGAGAGAAAGGAGGTAGTAGCTAAAGCCTGTAAGGAACTAGATAATGAAGCCAGTGTGACTAAGGGGAAGAGTAGGCAGAGAGCAGATGATGAAAGCAAAGGGACAGGTGGTCTGAGGTGCATTTGTTTTAATGTGAGAAGTGTAGTAGGTAAGGCAGATGAACTTAGGGCTTGGATTAGTACCTGGGAGTATGATGTTATTGCTATTACTGAGACTTGGTTGAGGGAAGGGCAAGATTGGCAACTAAATATCCCAGCACATAGATGCTTCAGGCAGGATAGAGAGGGAGGTAAAAGGGGTGGAGGAGTTGCATTACTGGTCAAAGAGGATATCACAGCTGTGCTGATGGAGGGCACTATGGAGGACTCGAACAGTGAGGCAATATGAGCAGAGCTCAGAAATAGGAAGGGTGTGGTAACAATGTTGGGGCTGTACTACAGGCCTCCCAACAGCTAGCGTGAGATGGAGGTACAAATATGTAGACAGATTATGGAAAGATGTAGGAGCAACATGGTGGTGGTGATGGGAGATTTTAATTTTCCCAACATTGACTGGGATTCACTTAGTGTTAGGGGTTTAGATGGAGCAGAATTTGTGAGGAGCATCCAGGAGGGTTTTCTAGAGTAGCATGGAAATAGTCCAACTTGGGAAGGGGCCATACTGGACCTGGTGTTGGGGAATGAGCCCGGCCAGGTGGTTGAAGTTTCAGTAGGGGATTTTTTTTTTGGGAATAGTGATCACTATTCAAATAGTAAATAGTAAGTTTTAGAATACTGATGGACGAAGATGAGAGTGGTCCTAAAGAAAGAGTGCTGAATTGGGGGAAGGCCAACTATGGCAAAATTCAGCAGGAGCTGGCGAATGTGGATTGAGAGCAGCTGTTTGAGGGTAAATCCACATTTGATATGTGGGATGCTTTTACAGAGAGGTTGATTAGAGTGCAGGACAGACATGTCCTTGTGAAAATGAGGAATAGAAAGGGCAAGATTAGGGAGCCATGGATGACAGGTGAAATTGTGAGACTAGCAAAGAGGAAAAAGGAAGCATACATAAGATCTAGGCGACTGAAAACAGACTAAGCTTTGGAAGAATATTGGGAAAGCAGGACCAATCTGAAACGAGGAATTAAGAGGGCTAAAAGAGGTCATGAAATATCTTTAGCAAACAGGGTTAAGGAAAATCCCAAAGCCTTTTATTCATAAGGAGCAAGAGGGTAACTAGAGAAAGGGTTGGCCCACTCAAGGACAAAGGAGGGAAGTTATGTGAGGAGTCAGAGAAAATGAGTGAGATTCTTAATGAGTACTTTGCGTTGGTATTCTCTGAGGAGAGGGACATGATGGATGTTGAGGTTAGGGATAGATGTTTGATTACTCTAGGTCAAGTCGGCACAAGGAGGGGGGAATTGTTGGATATTCTAGAAGGCATTAGGGTGGACAAGTCCCCAGTCCGGATGGGATCTATCCCAGGTTACTGAGGGAAGTTGGAGAGGAAATAGCTGGGGCCTTAACAGATATCTTTGCAGCATCCTTGAGCATGGGTGAGGTCCCGGAGGACTGGAGAATTGCTAATGTTGTTCCCTTGTTTAAGAAGGGTAGCAAGGATAATCCAGGTAATTATAGACCAGTGAGCCTGACGTCAGTGGTGGGGAAGCTGCTGGAGAAGATACTGAGGGATAGGATCTATTTACATTTCAAAGAAAATGGGCTTATTAGTGATAGGCAGCATGGTTTTATGCAGGGAAGGTCATGTTTTACCAACTTGATAGAATTCTTTGAGGAAGTGAAAAAGTTGATAGATGAGGGAAGGGCTGTGGGTGTCATATACATGGACTTCAGTAAGGTGTTTGATAAGGTTCCCCATGGTAGACTGATGGAGAAAGTGAAGTCACATGGGGTCCAGGGTATACTAGCTAGATGGATAGAGAACAGGCTGGGCAACAGGAGACAGAAAGTTGTAGTGGAAGGGAGTTTCTCAAAATGGAGAACTGTGACCAGTGGTGTTCCACAGAGATCTGTGTTGGGACCACTGTTGTCTGTAATATACATAAATGATCTGGAGGAAGGTATAGATGATCTGATTAGCAAGTTTGCAGATGACACTAAGATTGGTGGAGTAGCAGTTAGTGAAGGGGACTGTCGGAGAATGCAGCAGTATATAGGTAGATTGGAGAGTTGGGCGGAGAAATGGCAGATGGAGTTCAATTCAGGCAAATGCGAGGTGATGCATTTTGGAAGATCCAATTCAAGAGCAAACTATATGGTAAATGGAAAAGCCCTGGGGAAAATTGATGCACAGAGAAATCTGGGTGTTCAGGTCCATTGTACCCTGAAGGTGGCAACGCAGGTCGATAGAGTGGTCAAGAAGGCATATGGCATGCTGTCATTCATCGGACGGAGTATTGAGTACAAGAGTTGGCAGGTCATGTTACAGTTGTATAGGACTTTGGTTCGACAACATTTGGAATACTGCATACAGTTCTGGTGGCCACATTACCAAAAGGATGTGGATGCTTTGGAGAGGGTGCAGAGGAGGTTCACCAGGATGTTGCCTGATATGGAGGGCGCTAGCTATGAAGAGAGGTTGTATAGAATAGGATTATTTACATTAGAAAGATGGAGGTTGAGGGGGTACCTGATTGAGGTCTACAAAATCATGAGAGGTATAGACAGGGTGGATAGCAAGAAGCTCTATCCCAGAGTGGGGGACTCAGTTACTAGGGGTCATGATTTCAAGGTGAGAGGGGAAAAGTTTAAGGGAGATATGTGTGGAAAGTTCTTTACGCAGAGGATGGTGGGTTCCTGGAACGCATTGTCAGCGGAGGTGGTAGAGGCGGGCACAATAGCGTCATTTAAGATGTATCTCAATAGATACATGAATGGGCAGGGAACAGAGGGATACAGATTCCTGGAAAATAGGCGACAGGTTTAGATAGAGGATCTGGATTGGTGCAGGCCCCGAAGGGCCTGTTCCTGTGCTGTAATTTTCTTTGTTCTTTGTTCTATAAAGTGTGTCAGAGATAGTAAGAACTACCTATGCTGGAGTCAGAGATAACACAGCATGGAGCTGGAGGAACACAGCAGGCCAGGCAGCATCAGAGGAGCAGGAAAGCTGACATTTTGTTTTGGGACCCTTCTTCAGAAATGGGTGAGTGGGAAGGGAGCTGTGAAGTAAAGAGAGAGAGGAGGGGTGGAGCTGGGGAAGGTAGGTGAGATAGTGATAGGTGAATGCAGGTAGGCAGTGGTGGGGATTGGTCAGTGAGGTAGGAGGGGTGGATGGGTGGGAGAGAAGATGGACAGGTTGTGTCAGGTCAAGGAGGCGGGGATGAGAGGGAGGGTTGGTCATGGGATGAGGCTGGGGGTGGGGAGATTTTGAAACTAGTAAAGTCTACATTGAGATCATTGGGTTGTAGGCTCCCAAGGCAGAACATGAGGTGCTGCTCCTCCAGTTTCTGGGTGGCTTCATTGTGACACTGGAGGAAGCCCACTTAACTGTTCAGGTGGAGTAAAAGATCCCACTTATTCAAAGAAGAACAATGGAGAGATCCCTGATGCCCTGGCCAATGTTTACCATCAGTCATCAACACATCCAAAAATCAGATTATCTGGTCATTATCACATTGCTATTTGTGGGAGTTTGCTGTATGCAAATTATAACCATATTTTCTATAGATTATGACAACATACATCAAAATAACGCGTCAACTACAAAGCACTTTGAAGCATCTAATAATTGTCAAAAGCAATTATAAATGTAAATTAAAGCAAAAATAAAAACAGACAATGCTGGAGAAGCTCAACATGTTTGGCAGCACCTGTGGAGAGAGGAACAGAGTTAACATTTTGAATTGAAAGACTTTTCTTCGGTACGTTCGTCATCTCATTGGCCAAAATGTTCAAATCAATTCCTGTAGAAATTATAACATTGGGAAGGTTTTGTCTCCTGTGAGCTTTAGAATGGGCATTTAATTTTTTTTTCCTCATTATTGTATCATCATTGTTGTGTTGTACCTAACTCAATGAAAATCTACCAAGTTCGCCACAATTGCAGCTTTCATCCGAAAGTAGTCTGTCTCCTGTTCTATGTTAAAGTCAATAGGTCCACGTTAAATTATACATGTGCATTTCACATTATGGACAGTTTTTCTTTAATGCATAAGCGTAGTCGTGTGCTTCATCAGTTTGTCTTTATGGATGAAATTAGACATTTACTCCACTTTAGCTCACTCAATAAAAATGTACTCATAGATTTTTTTAATAACCTTGCATCTGTCAAATGTTTTCACTGCAGTTTGATTCTAATGACAGTCATGATCAGTATTTATTTTCTTAAGAGCCATGAAATGTTGGGTATTCTCTCAGATGGGTCTTTTGACATTAATGGTTGCAATAGATATTTGCCTATTGCATTTTTACAAGAATTGCATATGAAGTTGAAAGGCACTGATCGGTAGGACACAAATTGACCTGGTTGTGCTTTTTCAGACACAATCCTGTCGCCAACCTATGCCAATCCCTTTCGTATCAGCCACCCCACTCCTGCTCTCCTCCAGTGAAACACAGTCTAGCCACTCAAACTCCTCAATATCGCTCACCTTGGCATCTAAATTTAAACTCCCTTACTAACACTTTAATAATTTAATCTCCATCAGTAAAATGAGCAGCTGAATAAAACTACCCCAGAGTACTAAAAGAAACTGCACTGGCCTCCACCACAATACCAAGTCACTCTGCCTGAACAGTATCTCATAGTAGGTCTAAATATCAGCATTAAATCCTACTACTAAATTCCCCAAGAATCTCTCAGCTTTAATTTCCCCGGTAAACATCTCTACTGCACCACGGCACTGACATCCTTCGAATGAAGAGTATCACAATGTTAAAGCCCATCCTAGAAGGACTTGTGGTTCACAGGTGACCTCCCTGGATGAGCCAGAAGATCCAGGTTCAAGTCCCTCCTTGGGCTGACAGATTGATAGTTATTGTCTGTGCAGCTAAACTGAATCCGTACCTCACCAAGTGGCAGATTTGTGGACACAACCCTTGTTAACTTGTGGGGATTTCTCTGATGATGTCGAAGAGAGTTACTTACTGGTCTATCTAGAAGGGACTCTTGCTTTGAACAAGAGGTAGTTCAATGTTTATTTGTAGCTAGTTACATGTTGCAGCTTACATTGTCATCAGACCCATTGTTACAGATTCAATGATTCAATGACATCCCGACCTGTTCAGTTTACAAATCCATATGACATTTTCATAGAGGGTAGTAATGGTTTAAGGGTATGTGGTGGATGAAACACTGTTGTCTTTGATTCTCTTGCTGATAGTCTGAGTTGTGTATGTCCTTTTAAACTGGAGGAACTATAATATCTCAGATTTCTGGGAGAGGTTTTGAAGTCCCAAGGAGGCAATGGCACGGGAAGGGTAACTTAAATCAAACAAGCGGGAAGAGGCAGAAAAATCACCAAGTGGGATAGGGTCATATAGGGCCAGTAAAACCATGACAGGTGGGATAGCTCAGCAAGTGTTACTTAAATTAAGCCGGGCTGAAGACAGACTAGTAGACAGAAAGAGTCAGGACAGAACCCGAAGGAGCTAAAAGGACCAGACTTGGACCAGCAGACTATAAAAGAACTCAAAGAAAGGATCAAAGAAAGTGACAAAAGAATGGCAGGACAGATCTGAAAATGTGGCTTATAGATATGGTAAACTAAACAGAGGCCTGGAGGAGTTTTCTAACAGTACATTGACCACTTTGCTTGAACATATTCAGTAACAGACCTCCAAGGTAAACAAAGCAAAAATAAACTTACGGTCCATTAATCTGAGTGTCAATTTGGGATCTGACTTGTCCAGTATTGCCATCAGCTGGTATCATAACACTGGTAGCGTCTTGTATGGCACATGTAGCAGAAAGTGCCTTTCAGTGATTGGTTTTAACAGTGCCAGCTGCGAAGGAAATGACTCTATCTGAAATTCATTGTTTACAGCATTTGCATCATCTTTCATAGACAGAAGGATGCCAATGTAAAAATATAAAATACTTACTATGTATCATATTGTCCAGTTTTATTTTAATTTGGAAATCATTAAAATTGCTCCACACCTCCCCCACAATTTGAGAGTAGCTTGTAAAATACCTGACTTTTTATGATTACACCATTGAGAACTTACAATAATGCAAACTGATTGACTGTCAAATGAGTGAAGTGATCATCACTATAAAAACTTAATTTACGTCAGAATCAATTGCCCAGTTGCTACAACATGGAATGCAGTGGTGTTAATGAGATGTCTTTAGCATCAGTCCTTCATTATCAAGAAAATGTGGAAGCTGTCCCTCTTATTAACTTATTCATTATAGACAACACAAAGCAGGCTAAATTAGATCGCCCCTGAAACAGGATTTGGGGATCAGTGTGTGATTCCCCTGCATTTTTTGAAAAGGGTACGGATAGCATACAAACTCAGTGCTGCCTGCTAATTATAATTAGTGTAGTGTATAGTTTGCTGTCAGTTAAGTTTGAGTTAGTATAGCTAGTTTTAAGATAACAAGGTGTAGAGCTGGATGAACACAGCAGGCCTAGCAGCATCAGAGGAGCAGGAAGACTGATGTTTCGGGCCTAGACCCTTCTTCAGAAAAAGCCCAAAACGTCAGCCTTCCTGCTCCTCTGATGCTGCTTGGCCTGCTGCGTTCATCCAGCTGTACACCTTGTTATCTCAGATTCTCCAGCATCTGCAGTTCCTGCTATCTCTGATAGCTAGTTTTAAAGCTAGTTTGCCTTATGATTATAGGTGCATGATATATATTCTTATTAATATCATTTTTGGCATTTACATTTTGAAATAGTGGCTTTTTGATGTTGGTTACTTTTGAGAAGCATTTTTTGTGAAATGTCGGAGAACAGTAAAGTAAGTCCACAAGAATTTAGGATGAACGAGCTTCTTTAAATTCAGTTCAGTTCTGAAAACACTGATATTGCGCTGAGAAACTATTTAGTTTCTAAGTTTCTCTAAGCTTAGTTTCTCTCCCAGAAGAAATGTTCAGGACAGTTCGGAGAATAGTTATGTAGGTAGAAGCAGTTAGTTTATGACACCTTCAAACTAGAAAAGTTTGGTTAGAAATCCACTGGTGATGAGAACTAAGATAGTGTGGGCACTCAAATTTCTGAAACTTTTATGCTGTTAGATACAGAAAGGATTCATTGAATTGTCTCCACAAGGAAACTGTCAGGAGTCAGTTAAATAGAAGACTACAGAATTAAGATGTGATTTTTATTGTCACATGTATTTTATAGTGAGAAAAACAGTAAAATACAGTGATAAGCTTCTTCACTGTCACCGCGCTCCACCATCATTTTGAATAATCTTAAGTTTGAGAAAAAACAGGAAGGTAAAACTTAAAGAGAGTCCATCAGTCCTGACCCAGCTCATCATCAATGGCACCTGCACCACCATCCTTCCTCCACTGCCTCGCTGCCATCTGCACCCGACCTAACCACAGTTGAAATCATCACCATCAGGCACCATTTTTCGCTGCTGGGTCAATTTTCCTCCTTCCACGCCTTGCCCCCACCTGTACCATCCCATTTCTCACCACTGGGCTCACCTTGTCAATGTCACTGTGATGCCCTTCCACCACCCCTTCGCCAGTGCCAGACACAACCAATGATGAAGTTGCTGATCCTTGGGTGCCATCTTTCAACACTGGGCCTACCTTGGCGATGTCACCTCCACTGATGTAGCAGGCACCAATTCTGATGCCAGGTCCTGTACTCACCCTGGAAAAGTAAGTAAGGGCTCACTCCAGTCTGATCTGGGGAGTAATTTGTCTAGACTTGAGTCTCTGTACTGAATAGTGTTGGGAAATGGGTTGAACTTTGTTTTGCTGCATGTTTTGACATGTGTCTTTTTTATTTTGCTTCCTTTTCTCACTTTTTCTTTTGTGTAATAAACTTTTCTCTTGTAAATAAATAAGATCTGCAGCTCCATGTACATTTATCACAGTGATTAAGCACCGCAGTAAGTAGATAACAATTTTGCTAATGCATAGACAATCAATCAAATGCATAGCTTTTCACACATACAGTCTCAATCTCAAAAAAAATGTGACCAATGAAGCCGGATTTCATTCTGATCACTGACTTGTCCAGGAGTACCATCAGCCGGGATCGTAATAATGGTATTTAAACACGGACTGCACCTTTGTCATGGTCCTTTCTAGCAGCAGCTTGGGTTGAAGGTGGCTGAAAAAGAATTAATAATGTACAGGAATATACAGAAAAGGGGGAACAGGAGGTAGAACAAGAGACAGCTGAGTTCTCAGCTTTTCAGATGTCATGCTGGAGGTCTTGGTGTAGGTGATGGTATTCCCGTGTATCTGCCTGGTGTGTTCCCAGCCACTAGGCATGAATGAACTACCGCTATAGTAGGGTGAAGAGATCAAAAGGTGTCAACTCCCCAGAAGCTGAGGTTCAGGTCAGTTCTGCTTCAAATGATTATGTTTTAACCCTTGAAGATATTCAGGGTTGACATACCAGTGTGTGTAACAGAAGTTTGATTCAATGCTTTTCAAATGTCTGCTCTCCCGAGATTACAGTTTCCTATTTTCAATTTAGTTTATATGTCTCCTTGAAATCATACCCTTGACTTATAACATATAGAATGGAGAAGAGCTAGCTAACGCGGGTAATCAAACACTGTACAATCAAACATTACACAGAAGAGGAAATTGATAGAAACATAATAGGTCTTTTGTCCCTTCGAGACTTATCCACTATTCAATATGATCAAAGCTGATCATCCAACTCAGTACCCTGTTCCTGCTTTTGCCCCATACCCTTTGCTTCCTTTGCACCTAAGAAATTTATCTATCTCCTTGAAAACATTCAATATCTTGGCCTCAACTGCTTTCTGTAGCAGAGAATTCCACAGGCTCACCCATCTCTGGACAAAGAAATTTCTCCATCTTTGTCCAAAATGACCTACCCTGTTTCCTTAGCCTCCTGGTTCTGGACTCCCCAGTTATTGGGAACATCCTTCTTGCATTTACCTGTATAGACCTGTTAGAATGTTTTGCGTATCTATGAGATCCAACCTCATTCTTCAAAACTTCAGTGAAAATAGTCCTAATCGATCTAAGATAACAAGGTGTAGAGCTGGATAAACACAGCAGGTCAAGCAGCATCAGAGGAGCAGGAAAGCTGATGTTTTGGGTCTGGACCCTTCTTCAGAAATGGGGGAGGGGAAGGGGATTCTGAAATAAATAGAGAGAGGTGGGAGGCGGATAGAAGATGGATAAAGGAGCAGATAGGTGGAGAGGAGACAAACAGGTCAAAAAGCTGGGGATGGAGCCAGTAAAGGTGAGTGGAGGTGGGGAGTTAGGGAGGGGATAGGTCAGTCCAGGGAGGACGGACAGATCAAGGAGGCAGGATGAGGCTGGTAGGTAGGAGGTGGGGGTGGGGCTTGTGATGGGAAGAGTGGATAGGTGGGAGGAAGGACGGACAGGTCAAGAAGGCGGGGACCAGCTGGGTTGGTTTTGGGATGAGGTCAGGGGAGGGGAGATTTTGAAGCTTGTGAAGTCCACATTGATACCATTAGGCTGCAGGGTTCCCAAGCGAAATATGAGATGCTGTTCCTGCAACCTTCGGATGGCATCATTGTGGCACTGGAGGAGGCCTAGGATGGACATGTCGTCCAAGGAGTGGGAGGGGGTGTTGAAATGGTTTGCGACTGGGAGGTGCAGTCGTTAGTCGCGAACCGAGCGTAGGTGTTCCACAAAGCCTTCTCCAAGCCTCCACTTGGTTTCCCCGATGTAGAGGAGGCCACAACGGGAACAGCGGATACAGTATACCACATTAGCAGATGTGCAGGTGAAGATCGGCTTGATGTGGAAGGTCTTCTTGGGGCCTGGGAAGGGAGTGAGAGGGGAGGCGTAGGGGCAGGTGTAGCACTTCCTGCGGTTGCAGGGAAAAGTGCCGGGGGTGGTGGGGCTGGTGGGGAGTGTGGACCAGACAAGGGAGTCACGGAGAGAGTGGTCCCACCGGAAGGCAGATAACGGTGGGGAGGGAAAAATGTCTTTGGTAGTGAGGACAGATTGCAGATGGCGGAAGTGCCGGAGGATGATGCGTTGGATCTGGAAGTTGGTGGGGTGATACGTGAGGACGAGGGGGATTCTGTTTTGGTTGTTATTGCGGTGAGGGCGTGTGAGAGATGAGTTGCGGGAAATGCGAGAGACACAGTTGAGGGCGTTTTTGACCACTGTGGAGGGGAAGTTGTGGTCCTTGAAAATCAAGGACATCTTGGATGTCTGGGAGTGGAATGCCTCACCTCGGGAGCAGATGCGGCGGAGGCGAAGGAATTGGGAATAGGGGATGGCATTTTTACAGGAAGGTGGGTGAGAGGAGGTGTATTCTAGGCAGCTGTGGGAGTCGGTAGTCTTGAAATGGATATCGGTTTCCAGGTGGATGCCAGAGATGGAGACAGAGAGGTCCAGGAAGGAGAGACTGGTATCAGAGATAGTCCAGGTGAACTTAAGGTTGGGCTGGAAGGTGTTAGTGAAGTGGATGAACTGTTTGAGCTCCTCGTGGGAGCACAAGGTGGTGCCGATATAGTCATTGATGTAATGGAGGAAGAGGTGGGGGATAGGGCCAGTGTATCTTCTGAAGAGGGATTGTTCCAAGTATCCTACAAAGAGGCAGGCATAGCTTGGGCCCATGCAGGTACCCATGACCACCCCCTTTGTCTGTAGGAAGTGGGAGGAATTGAAGGGGAAGTTGTTAAGGGTGAGGACGAGTTCAGCTAAGCGGATAACCTCTCCTTTCACACAACAGTCCTGTCATCCCAGGAATCAGTCTGATACTGAAGAATGATGGACAGAAGAAAAGCTCAGAGATATTCACACAGAAAAACTCAGTACACTGACAGGTCTGTCAGTATCCCTGCAGTCACTGGCAACGACAATGGAGAAATCCAAACCCAACTTGGCGCAGGGCTTTGCACAGACCTGAGAGCTCACCCTGTTTAGCATGGAAGTGGTGAACAACTCAATGAAAACACTCACAGATCTGATGGTGCAGCAAGTGATAGCTGTTTCTCCATTTCCATTGCAGTACAAACAGAAGCCACACAACATCTGGGTGCTGTAGTGGAAGCTCAGATCTTGGCCAAGATAAATAATTAGCATGATGTGATCATTCAAGATGCCAATATTGAGAAGTGTACCTGCAGTGCCATCTGTGTACCATCTATCCTGCCCATTCTGTTGGCAAAGACCTTTGCTCCACCTCCATCTGCTTCTCTGTGTTATAGACAAGAAAATGAAGTCCTGTCTCTTGACATACAGAGTTCCAATTACTTTCTTAAAGCAGCAATGGGTGACAAACTATGAGATGTTAACTATGTCACCTGTTCCAGCCTGCAAGAATCCCAATATGAAGAAGTCGTGGATTGTAGTCACCTATACTGTCACTGGCAGTTCCATCTTTGCATAGCTCCAAGACGTCAGGTCTAGTCTGAAGAGATAGCAGAACGCAATGAACACTATCTTTGTAAACTGCAGAGCCATCCTCCTTCTCCCTCTTCATGCAGCTTCTTGCTGTATCTGCACCATCTCCTTTCCATGTTACTGCCCTAAGGGGACAGCTATTGGAATTTCTATAACGGGACCAAGTGGTGTTCCCAGAGTGATTGCATTAGCAATCAATACTTTCCCATATGTAGCACCAGTTCCAGCAGATTTCGTCAACTGTAAGCAACACTTCCAAAATGCAATATTTCCAAAATATTAGAGCCAGTGGCCAAAAAAGGCAACAGACCTGCAAATTAGAAGATGATGCCATTAAATTGCACCACTGCATATTTAAGAGAGGCAATTCACCGGAAGAGGAAAGCCTAAAACTGCAGCATTAGCATCAACTCGGCTCTGAATCAGGTTAATGCCATGATTTTCCTATTCTGTATATTCCTAGTGCATTTTCATTGCCTTCAATAATATCCGCACGAGTTAATTTTGGATCAGAATGGAACAGAAACAACACACAGATCATTCTATTGCTAAAAATATTCAAATAATTGCATTGAATTTTGTGACCATGGAAAAAATGAGGAAGCTTGGAGTACAAAGAAAAGATAGGGCTTATTTCATGCAAAAACTGGTGATTTTAAACAATAAATCACAGTAACCCAATGACTGGGCAATATAAATGACTTCCTGAACCTCTAAGGTGTGTTTCTAGAGAGACAGAAGTAAATTGAAAGGTACAGTGAGGTGGTGTGGTTATGTTGATGTGAATTTAATTTGTCAAATACCCTGCTTTTACTTATAAGACATTTTGATGTTCTCTAATCTACCTGGCAATTTTGAGAAGAAAGGATGTATGTCAGAGCTCCTACCATGAAGGGATTCTCTAGGCAGATATCAAGGAGAATCTCCAATGGTGTTCATCAAGATGTTTGCAAACAGATTCATTCCACCCTGTCAACCAGGGATATGATGTAGCAATCGCGTGAAAGTAATTACTAAGGAAAACATTCATAAAATTCCACTATGTGCTTTCTCAAAAAGAGAACACAGTGGCCTAATTGCAGCATAGAGAACTTTGAAGAGCCATAGAATATGACGTATAAGTCACTCATTTTTTTCCTTTTTTTTTCTTACTCTCTAAATTAGTTTTCTTATTGTATTCAAAATCCTTCCCAGTTTAATTCCTTAAAAATAAAACATAGATATAAAATTACATCTGTATTCAAAAACCAAAATGTTCAGACTGTCAAAGATGTAAGTATGCAAATGCAGATCAAGCATAAATATTAAATTATCCAATATTATTATTTATTATTAATAGTTCTATTGAGTGAACATATAAATCCAATTG
This sequence comes from Ginglymostoma cirratum, assembly GCA_024137785.1. Taxonomy (NCBI): domain Eukaryota; kingdom Metazoa; phylum Chordata; class Chondrichthyes; order Orectolobiformes; family Ginglymostomatidae; genus Ginglymostoma; species Ginglymostoma cirratum. Next base: position 45,217,703 of record JAHRHZ010000266.1, read on the forward strand.
TGAAGAATTCTGACTTTTTTTATTGGCGTTGAATCAAAATCAGCATAGAACCAATCAAGAAAATTTGCTTTCAAAACTGCAATGATTCTGTTGTACTAATTTTAGTACAATGTAAGCCACATTTCTCTATTTACTATTATTGTTTGAAATGAGCACTTCATGCACCAGATTTTGTAGAAGTTGGCACTTATTATAGTTAGACATCTGCCCTCAATTGCAATATCAAACAATTGTGTTTGTATTAAGTATTCAAACAGGACTCTGATTAAAATATTAATGCTTAATCCATTAAAATATTAGCAACTTTTTAAAATATTACTTTCATGGTCGTACTTTTTCCAACTGTAACTGTAGGCATGAGAATTTTTTCTTTACAGTACAGAAATACTATGTTAACTAAGGTTATATGGATAATCAAAATGATTTTAAAAAGCACCAAAGTAAATGAGGTTGCTTGAATAGATTATGAACTTGTAAGACAGGAGCAGAATTTAGCCATGCCGACCTTGGGCCATTCAACAAGATCATGGCAGATCTGATTACTCCACATTCCGGCCTACTTTGGAAAAACTTTCACTCCTTTGTTTATCTGATAGATTGCTGTTTTTATATGTGAAGCTGTACAAATCCAATATGGTTACATCTAACCTGTATTTGTTTGAAATGTTTACAATTTGTACATATACACTTTCTTGCAGATGAAGTTCCGTACAGAGGAGTGTGAGGTGACGCACTTTGGTACAAAGAACATGAGAAGGTAATAGAAAATGAAAGGTATTATTCTAAATGATGTGCAGGAGCAGAGACACCTGGGTTTATGCACATAAGTCATTGAAGGTACCAGAACAGGAGAACTATTAATGAAGCATTCAATATTCTACATTAACAGGGGCTTAGAGTACAAGGGCAGGGAGCTTATGCTGAGCTTACATAGGACACTGATTAGAGATCAGCTGGAGTATTGTATACACTTCTTGGTGTCATACTTTAGGAAGGATGTTCTTGCATTGGAGAGAGTGCAGATGAGATTTACAAGTATGGTTCTTTGGATTAAAAACTTCAGTTATGACGGTAGATTGGAAAATTTGGTTCTGTTCCTCATGAAGAAGAGAAGGCTGAGGAAAAATTTGGTAGAAGTTTTCAAAATCATGAGGAGTCTGAACAGAATAAATTGGGAGAAATTATCCCCACACAGAAAAAGATTGTGAACTAAATGACGCTGTTATAATGTGTTTTCAAAAGAAGCAAATGTGAGGTGAGGAAAAACCTTTTCTCAAAGTGAGCAGTCCGAATTTGGAATGTATTGTCTAGAGTGTGGGGTGGGGCACATAAAACTGAGGCATTCAAGAGGGCATTGATTGTTTATTTAAATAGAAACAATATTTAGGGTTGTAGAGTGTGCAGTGACTGTATAAAATATTGGTTAGGCTACAGCAGGAACATTATGCTCATTTCTGGAAGCACATTATAGGAGGGATTGATTGCACTGGAGATTGTGTGGAAGAAATTTACCAGGATGTTGTGTGGGCTGGGAAGTTTCAATTATTAAGAGAAGTTGGATAGACTGGGGTTGGTTTCCTTAGAGCAGCAGAAATTGAAAGTGAGCTTGATTGAGATGTATGAAATTATGAGTCACATAGATAGGGTAGACAGGAAAAACCTTTTCCCCTTGATGGAGGAATCATTAGCTGGGGACACAGATGTAAAGTAAGGGCAGAAGATTTAAAAGAAGAAATGAAAGAAAAGAAGATTTAGAAACGTTTTCACCCAGAGGGTGGTGGGAACTGCCTGTGGGGGCGGTAAAGGCAGAAACCCTCATAACATTCAAAAAGTATTTAAATGTGCACTTGTGATGCCAAGGCATACAAGGATATGGGCCAAGTGCTAGACAATGGGGTTGAAATGATTTGATGATTGATTCTGACCAGTATTGGTGTGATACACTAACAGGCCTTTTTCAATGTTGTAGACCTCTATAACTCTATGGTAAAGGCCAAAGAATGACAAATTGCTCAGAAAGTTAATGCAGATACAGAGGGCTGAATGGCTTTCCTCTGCATTGTAAGAATTCTGTGATTCTGAGTAACTGGATAGTGATTCAGATGGGTGAGAGATTCCCTGGTAATGATTAGTGAAATGCCAAAGTGGAAATTCAGCCTGCTCTGGTGTTCACACCAGCACCTGATCATTTAATAGGAAAGAGGATTGGTGCTCATTGTAAATGCTACGGACATAAACATAAAGATTATTGGATTAAAAATAAGCAGCATATGACATTGACACTGTACTTTCACATAAAGGACTCTGAAGAGTTGAATGACTGATTATATGGCTTCTGGACAGAAACTGACCCATATGAACCCAGGTGCTTTAACTACCCTTCAAGACTTAAATAGAAGAGAATTAAAATGAATTGCGAGACTTGATGGCCATGCAAGTGTGTTTCAAATAAAGTCATTCAAAAGAATAACCATTCCTGGAATATTGAAAGCCTATCAAACATTTCCCAGTTGTGTGCTAATTACATTTACTTAACTCATTGTCTGGACAATGGAATATATCAATTGTCATCAAATGACTGAAACTGGCTGGAGAGAAAACCAACACTTTCATTAATCCGTAAGGGTAGTCCAAAGGAATCAGTGTAAGGTACAGATACTAGAAGAAACCATCTCTAACCCAGTACAAGGGAGAAGCGTGCCTATAAACAGTGTGCAGTTTTGGTCTCCTTCCATGAAAAAGGATGTGCTGGCACTGGAGGGGGTGCGGGGGAGGTTCACTAGGTTGATTCCGGAATTGAGAATGTTGCCTTATGAGGAGAGGTTGAGCAGACAGTGTCTATACTTATTGGAAGTTAGAAGAATGAGGGGTGATCTTAAAGAAACATATTAAATTACAAAGGGAATAGATAAGATAGAAGCAGGGAGGTTGTTTCCACTGGTAGATGAAATTAAAACTAGGGGGCATAGCCTCAAATTAAGGGAGACTGGATTTAGGACTGAGCTGAGGAGGAACTTCTTCTCCCAAGGGGTTGTAGATCTGTGGAATTCCCTGCCAGTGAAGCAGTTGAGGCTACATTGTTGAATGTTTTTCAGGCAAAGATAGATTTTTGAACAATGAAGGAATTGAAGGTTATGATGAACAAGTGAATAGATGGAGCTGAGCTCATGAAAAAGGTCAGCTATGATCTTATTGAATGGAGGAGCAGGTACTAGGGGTCAGATGGCCTTCTCCTGTCCCTATTTCTTATGTTCTTATGTTAAAAAGGCACAGAAAGTGGCTTATTCATTTTACCTGCAAGGGTACATTTCTTCAGTGCAGGAGATTAACCACACATTTATCTGAAACTGCCAGAGAATTCTTACTTGCATTGTTGTCAATAAATGAAGAAAAAATCCTTTCCATCTGCAACATTTCAGCGACCATCTAAAAGGTTGTGAAATAAAGTAACCTGTTTCTGTTTTCCTTATTTTAGTAAGCTAAATACATGGTCCATCTTTCGAAACAACTTTCTTGTTGTGAGTGCGTGTGTGTTTAGGGAGGTTATTTTTGTTTATTCAGTTACCAGAAGGTGTGCTGCACCACCTTCTTGAACTGCTGTGCAGCTCATGTAATGTAGGTGTACCTACAGTGGCATAAAGAAGGGAGGTCCAGGAATTTCACTCAGTCACAGTGAAAGAATGGTGATAAAGTTTCAAGTCAGAAAGATGTGTAACTTTTTGCAGATGGTACACCCTGCTTCAAGTGCATAACAGTGAGGGAGAAAGTGAATCTTTAGCCTGGTAGATGAGGGGCCAATGAAATGACTTGTTTAGTCCTGGATGTTGTCAAGTTTCTTGAATGTTGAGAGAGCTGCTCCCATCCAGGCAAGTGGAGAGTATTCCATCACACTCCTAACTTGTGCTTCATTGTTGGCAGCATTCTTGAGGTCTTCTCAAGCTCTCTCCACTTGTGGTTTGTGGACTGTAATTGCTTTGCTGTCATTGTTATGATTTGGAGACTCCTTGAGGAATTCCTGAAGTGTTGCCCTGCAGAAGTAAATCATTTCGCTTTTCAAACCTGCTCAGGCATTTTACCTCGTGGCTGGTTGTTTTACGTTTCAAGTTCCAGACTCCCATCTACCTTTAATTCTCTTGTTAGCTAGAATCTGTCCACTTATGTTGTAAAATACTCCATGACTCTGACTGCATTGCCTTCTGTGGCAAATAGGAAGTGAGAACACAATGACAAACACACATAAACGGACACATTTAAATTAAATTATGGGTTGCATCCAGGATAAAGTAAGGTGAAAGAAAATGCAGTTTAAAGTCCTTTTGATGTCCTTGAGATGTAAAGTTTTAATCTAAAATCATTGTTATTTAATTAGTGTCTTGGATCATCAGTAGCAACAATTATTTTTCAGTGGGTTCACACTGTTCTGAGGTTTCATTTTCTTTTGTTTTGTTGCCAGTCATTTTGCTTTTCTAAGGCTTGGGGAGAGACAATCCCCAACCTTTATTTCTGCATCTTTATTTTGTTAGCCTCTCTCTCTCTGTGCCACAAACAGCTTCTTGAAACACAAGTTTATTTGTATATTTCAATATCTGACTTCAATGTCTCCGAGCTTGATAGTTGGAGGTGATGGTTTCATCTCTAATATGTCACATTCTCATTAAGGTGTAAAATGAAAATAGGAGATGAGGATGTTTTTAAATTTCCCTCAGGGAGGGATTGACTGTCTTCCTTTCGCCTGAATAAAATGTTAATTTTATGTCTACTGTCTGTTCTCTAATTCAAGTTCAAACCTGATTGCTCATGGTCAGATGGTGTCTGTGGCCATTTTAAGTTATGGTGTTGGTTCCTATTCTAAATTATATTGGACCATGTAGGTCCCAAGAGTTAAACTGGATAATGAAACTCCAAACAACATTCGTCCATATTTATCATCATGACAATGCTTACAGTCATTGGGTAAAATTTGTGGATTAGCTCAGTTGGCTGCAGAGCGATGCCAAAGGCAAGTTTTCAGTTCTCTTTTAGGGTCGCACGGTGGCTGAATGGTTAACACTGCTGTCTCACAGCACCTGGGACCCAGGTTTGATTCCAGCCTCGGGCACCTGTAAGGAGTTTTCACGTTCTCTCCATGTCTGTGTGGGTTTCTTCCTGGTGCTCTGGTTTCCTCCACATTCCAAAGATGGGCAGGTTAGCTGGACTGGCCGGGCTAAATTGATCATAGTGTCCAGGGATGTGAAGACTAGAGTGGGGAGAGTTACTTAAAGGGATGACGGTGGATAGGAAACAGCAGACGTTCAAGGAAGGCATGGGAGAACTGTAATAACTATTTATTCCTGTCTGGCACAAAAGCAAAATGGGTAAGAGGGCTAATCCATGGCTTTACAAAGGAAATTAGAGATAGTATCCAATCCAAGGAAAAAGCATGCAGATTGGCCAAGAAAAATGATATGCCTGAGGACTGGGGATAACAAGGTGTAGAGCTGGATGAACACAGCAGGCCAAGCAGCATCATAGGAGCAGGAAGGCTGACGTTTCGGGCCTGCTCCTATGATGTTGCTTGGCCTGCTGTGTTCATCCAGCTCTACACCTTGCTATCTCATTATGCCTGAGGATCGGGAGCAGTTTAGAATTCAGCAAAGAAGGACAAATCGATTGATTAAGAAGGGTAAAATATAATATGAAAGTAAGCTTGCAGGGAGCATAAAGACTGACACTAAGAGATTCTATACGTACTTGAAGAAAAAGAGATTGGTGAAGACAAGTGTAGGTTCCCTACAGACAGAAATGGGGAAATGTATTATAGGAGACAAAGAAATGGCTGAGCATACATACATACTTTGGTTCTGTCTTTACAAAAGAGGACACAATTCAGATACTAGAAATGTTGGAGAATGCAACATTTAGTGAGAGGGAAGAATTGAGGGTGATCAATATTAGTAGAGAAATGGTGCTGGGAAAATTGATAGGATTGAAGGTGCATAACTCCCCAGGGCCTGGTAATCTACATCCCAGAGTACTCAAGGGAGTGGCTCTAGAAATCATTAGAATCCCTACAGTGTGGAAACAGGCCCTTCAGCCCAACAAGTCCACACCAACATTCAGAGCATCCCACCCAGACCCATCCCCCCATAACCCACACACCCCTGAACACTATGGGCAATTTAGCATGGCCAATCCACCTAGCCTGCACATCTTTGGACTGTGGGAAGAAACCAGAGCACCCAGAGGAAACCCACACAGACATGGGGAGAATGTGCAAACTTCATACAGACAGTCACCTGGGGTTGGAATTGAACCCGGGTCCCTGGCACTGTGAGGCTGTAGTGCTAACCACTGAGCCACTGTGCCACCCTATAGTGGCTGCATTAGTGGTCATCTTCCAGGATTCTATAGATGCTAGAACCGTCCCTGCAGATTGAAGGGTGGCTAAAGTCACTCCAATATTCAAAAAGGGAGATAGAAAGGAAACAGCAAATTATAGAATAGTAAGCCTAACATTGGTCGTGGGAATTATTCTCAAATCCATTACCAAGGGCTTTCTCGCAGAGCATTTAGAAAGCAGTGGCAGGATCAGACAGATCTATGGATCTATGAAGGGGAAATCATGCTTGACAAATCTGTTGGAATTCAATGAATGGGCAAATCAATGGCAGATGGTGTATAATTTGAATAAATGTGAGGTTATTCACTTTGGAAGCAAAAACAAGAAGGCAGATTACTACCTGAATGGCTGTAAATTGGCAGAGGGGAGTGTGCAGTGGGACCTGTGTATCCTTGTGCACCAGTCACTGAAGGTAAGCATGCAGGTGCAGCAGGCAGTGAAGAAGACAAATAGTATATTGGCCTTCATTGTGAGAGGTTTCGAGTACAGGAACAGGGATGTGTTGTTGCAGTTATACAGGGCCTTGGTGAGGCCACACCTAGAATATTGTGTGCAGTTTTGGCCTCCTTTTCTGAGGAAGGATGCTCTTGTTCTTGAGGGAAAGCAGCAAAGGTTTACCAGGCTAATTTCAGGGATGGAGGGACTAACACATGAGGAGAGATTGACTAGGTTAGGGTTGTTTTTGCTGGAGTTCAGACAAATGAAGGGGAATCTCACAGAGACTTATAAAATTCTAACAGGACTAGACGGGGAAGACACAGGGAAGAAATTCCTGATGGTGAGTGTGTCCAGAACCAGTGGTCACAGTCTGAAGATTCAGGGTAGACCATTTAGGATGGAGATGAGGAGACATTTCTTCACCCAAGGAGAGGTGAGATTGTGGAATTCATTACCACAGGAAATAGTTGATACCAAAACATTGAATGTATTCAAAAGGCAGCTAGATAAAGCACTTGGGGTGAATGGAGTCAAAGGTTATGGGGAGAAAGTGGGATTAAGCTATTGAGTTGGATGATTAGCCATGGTCGTGATGAATGGCAGTCTCAAAGGGCCGAATGGCCTCCTCCTGCTCGTATCCTCCATGTTTCCATGTTTCTACATTTCTAATGTGACTAGTGTATTCACTTCTCCTACATTCACCCAGCTGTGCCTGTGGATCCCAAAGTTGCTAATCTTTCTGCAGTCTTTGGCCATGCTTTCTTCATCAGGCAGGAAGGTCTCCTGATTCCATCGAAGGGGAAAGAGCACCTTCAGCCATTCCCAGACACCTGGAGGGCAAACTGCACTATTGCTGAACTGTGGGTCTATGTGAAGTTTGCATTGAGAGATTTGACAGCTGAGCGTAGAGGTTAAGAAGGGTCCAGACCCGAAACGTCAGCTTTCCTGCTCCTCTGATGCTGCTTGGCCTGCTGTGTTCATCCAGCTCTACACCTTGTTATCTCAGATTCTCCAGCATTGGCAGTTCCTGCTACCTCTGTAGAGGTTAAGGTGATGCTCCTGGAGTCAATAACAGAGAGGAAGATTGAAGTCATTGTGATGATCCTGGATTCAGCGGTGGAGAGGATGGCTAAGGTCAGGATAATAGTCGGAATGTACGTTTGAGTGATTATAAATGGTGCTCGGACCTCCGAACCCAATAGCTGATGAAGAGTTTGAAGGTCTTCTGCCAGCCTGAAACAGTTATGTCATTTATAACTACAAATATGTGCTCTAAGATCCTTTTAAGAACTCCATTTGAAGAAAGACCTTGTTTATCATGCACCAGTTCAGCTGTGTTTAGGAAACACTGTCTACACACAGCCTAACTGTAGGTTGCTAAACTGATGACCACAGGCTGTGAGCAAAGAGATAGGTTTGTTGAAAATGGCTAACTAAATGTGGAAATGGCATGAACTGCTGCTAGCTGCCAGCTATTAACCCTCCTTCCTAACTGCATGACTGCTCCCACTGTCACAATCCCAATGTCCCAGTCGTTCTGTCTCTCGGACATCCTTCTATTCACAATAGCCTGGAAACCCTGCTCTCTTCGCCCTATTCTCTCCTGGACTGACTGCTTCCCATCAGATCTTCCTGCTTTTCCCCGTCACTTGCCGCAATTCAGACAAAGCTTTTATGAAGGATCATTGCCAATGATGCAATATCCGAAATTCGAGCTCTCTTTGTCAGTGATCTCATCTTGGGATTACCTAACGTTGCTATATTTTACCTATCCAGTCAGGTGCCTAGTATACTCCTGTGCCTCGTTCACGCTGGTCATGATCAAATTTCTAGGCATTGGTGTCTTCAAATCATTTTTATACAAAATAATATTTGTAATTTATTATTATAAATAATTGCTATAACTATCAGTGATTTTTGTTGTTGTTTTAATTTTCTATTTACAAACAAAATTTTTGCATGCATTCCTAATCCTTTATATAATCTACACTGGAATAGTCTTTATAAAGTACATTCTGTTCCTTCCAAAAAAAAAAATTTGCTATAATGATATGATTCTGACAGTCACTTGCAATGATATTTACTGCGCACAGCTTTATGCATACAGAATGTATGAAACAAAGTAATTACAGTATCTTTAAACACTGGAAGACAATAAAATGCAGAAAATACTATAAGGTTACAATTAATTGTTACTGTAGGCAAAACTGAATGGAATTTTTTTATCATTCACTTTAATCTGCATAGAAATGGTACAGAAGTTTTGAGACACACAACTTGGAAATATAATAAATTGTCAATGTTTATCGGCCCTCCTGGAAATGTTTATGGCTTATTCTTTCAAAATCTAATAGTGGAAAATATGAATATGTTCAGCAACTGTCATTGCTGATTTGGCTCCTTAAATACAAGAACGATAGTAGTGGTATCATTAAAGCTTTATAGAAATCCCTATGGGAGCTATCTACTGCCTTCTGTCTTTTGGCTAGCTGCCAAATAGAAGCATGGTCTGGTGTGAAACATAAAATAGTGTTCCAGTTTGACAGTAAAGGCACATCTCCTCAGATAATGAAGCTAACTACCAATTTCTAAGTGAAATAGTGCCTGTGTTCAGGCTCTTTTGCATGTTGTAGTTGAGCTTGTGGTCCTATGGTATTTGTTGTGACGGATTCTTATTAATATGACAGAAAGCACTCCTTTCAAGACTCATGCAGAGAAACTACACTCCCTGGATGTGCTCACCAAGCATTAGCAACTAAGCAACACGCCTCAGCATACAATTTTAGAGCCATCTCTTTGAAACATTTGAAGTAATTTTAATAGTAAAATATGTGTGGGTTTGGTTCCGGGAAGATTGTTAAAGTAAGCAGAAATGTCAGTGCATCTGGAAGCAGACTCCACCGGTGTGTATCAATGTATGTGTGTTACATCCTCTGGAGGTAGCTCTCTGCTGATATTATTTAAAAGAGGCACTTTTGACAAGATTTCAATGGGGATTCAAGTTCAACATAATGGGGCCTAGTTTCTCAGGCTTCCTAAAACCTGTCATTATAAATAAAGGGAGAGGACTGAACAGCAATTCATGCACTTCATTCCAGTCTAGGCATGTGGCATCAATAAGTGCTCAATCTTTTGGCTCCTCATGCATCTTACCAAGGTAAGGTTCCGTTGAGAGTATCTAATTGCTGCTCTTTAGAGGCACCAAGACCAGGATGGCTGATGTTATGCTATGTTTGCCTTGGATGCAGAACTTGATGTTATCAACAGGAGCTCTCTGTTGTGTAGAGACCTCAGGTAGTCAGAAGTGAGAGGGGAGTAAAGACAGGAGCCGCTGAAGGCTGGCCTTCCTGAGTAATGGGGTGTATGGAGAGGGACTCAGTGTCCTTGACTTCTGAAAAGAACAGTGTTTTCAGAGGAATAATTGTCTAGATTGCTGATGGCAGACATCTGTGGCTTTCTAGAAGAAGATTAGCTCGCTGTGGATTGGTGGCCATGCATGACCAGTGTCTGTCAAAGTTGCCATCACCCTCAATGTTCTACCTTTGTTTCTTTCTGGCACTCCTGGCTGCCGGCCTATTATGGTAATATGCATACCAGGTAAATCACTGGTAGATTTCTTGGCAGAACTATCAATCATGCCATCTTTGTCTCATGACACTAATGTAGGTGGCTCTTGATGTATGCTAAATGAAATTACTTGCTCATATGTGGAAATCACTGCCTTTCTCTTCACCCACCCCATCCTTTAAAAAGAGCAGTACTCACAAGGCATATATGCCCATGTATTAGATTACCGTGGAGCTACCACAAAGCTATTTAAGGCAGTCTAAAGCTTTCAGATCTCTGTGAACATTGATGGAGACTTGATGAGTGACTGTTGATATTCAAAGCATATGCCCATCAAACTTGATTGAAGATTTCCAGTGCTGAACCCTACCAATGATTTCCTAAAGTTTGACAACAATAGTCATGTGGACACTAAATTTTATTAAACAAGAGATTAGTATGCTCAAGATGTGCTTCAGCTGACTGTATACATCTGGTAATGTCCCAGCAAAGGTCCTCAGTGTGTTTGTGATCTGCTGGACTCCAAACACCATTGCCTTGGCTCTGAAGATTGGGTCTACAGGAGGAACTAGGCACCATTGGCTTATCGTGGCTTGTGGTACAATCAAAAAAAAAGAAACGGAAGAAGAAAAGATAAGTGAATATTTGAGCAGAAAGTGCAGATGGCACCTTTACAATAGCACCAGCTGCTTACATCACTGTCCAATTTGCTAGGGAATCCTGGTTTAGCTCCCATTGAACAGTTCTTACAATCAAATCCAATGCCTAATCAGTTACCACCCACAGCTTCAATGTCACTTCACAAATCAGTTTTGCAATCAACCATCCACCAACTACCCATTCCTTCTTTGTTCCTATCTATACATTCATCAGTCAACGATTGAAATGACATGCAGGCACCATGAACAGAAAGCGTGGGAAAGTGATGCAAAATAATAAGTTCTTTTTAATTCTACTAAAGAGTAGAAACTTCACAATGTAATTCTTACGTTTAGATGAACTCTCCTGTGCAACTGCAATTTTACTCTTTCTTATTCCTTCTGTACCTGAATAGAGCTTGAGCAGAGTTGTATCCTTTCACATGGACTCTCTACATCTTCCTGTTCATTTGTGGATTGTGACTCATCCAGTAAGATCTCAGCTAACTCATTAACCTGGTCTGCCATATCTTGTTTAGCTTTTTTTAAATTTATGTATTCATTTACTTTTAAATGTATCAAGTAATTTAAATACTTAATTGGTACTTATACTTGCATGGCCAAGATTAAACTACAGCTCTAGAATCATAGAATCCCTACAGTGTGGAAACAGGCCCTTCAGCCCAACAAGTCCACACTGACATTCAGAGCATCCCACCCAGACCCATCCCCCTTAACCTACACATCCCTGAACACTATGAGCAATTTAGCATGGCCTATCCACCTAACCTGCACATTTTTGGATTGTGGTAGGAAACTGGAGCACCCGGAGGAAACCCACACAGAGATAGGGAGAATGTACAAACTCCACACAGACAGTCGCCCGTGGGTGGAATCAAAACCAGGTCCCTGGTGCTGTGAAGCAGCAGTGCTAACCACTGAGCCACCATGCCGCTAGTTTAGCGGAAAAACAAAACCTTAAAACTCAATTACTCACCTGCTCTCTCAATGGATACCTCTGTGCTTCGGGCCTTGCTGTCTCTCTGGGACCACTCCTTGCTTTGCAAAATACCAGAATAACACCTTTTCCGTAACTCACCAAGTTAAGTTAAGTAAGCACTCTTGAGCACTAGGACAATCGCCATGGAAGAACTCAGTTCCTTCAAAGAACCTTCCTTTGGCAATTCCATGGACAATCGTTGAACACACAAAAATTCTAGAGGAGAGAGGAAATACATTTGGTAATGTCAAACTGTGGCTCAGTGGTTCAATTACGTCAGTCATATTTCATTAGTTGCAATGGAAGCAATTTACAGTTACATGGCAACTTTAAAGTCATGAAATATCCCAAAGTGTTTCACTGGAGCATTGTAAAACAAAACATGATACTTAGACACATAGGAAATGCGAGGTCAGAGCACTAAAAGTGCAGTCAAGAGGTACATTTTAAGGAGTATCTTGAAGGAGGAAAATGAGGTAGAGAGACAGAGTGAAAAAATCAAATGCGAGGGAGATGGAGGATTAGGACTTGCTGCAAGTTAAGATTCAGGAAACAGACGTTTCAATGGCCTCAGGCATATAGGGAGTAAAATGTGACAGATAACAAGGAACAGTCAAGTCTAGAGGTTAAAAAGGCATGGATGAGGGTTTTAGAAGTAGATGGGCTGAGATCGGACAAAGTCAAGTAATTTAACTTAGTGTTAATAGACAGGCTTAGAAATGGAGTGAATGAGTTTAAAAGCCCATCTCAGAATCAATTGTGACAATGAGGTTATGAACAAACTGGCTAAATCTCAGACTGCTGCCATTGAGAAAATAGGGTTTGGAGCACGGAGTGAATATAATGGCTTCAATCTTCCCAATATTTACTTGACTGAGTCTTTTATGAGATCTGGTGCAAAGATTCTTTTTAATCCTGACACCAAGTAGCTGACAAATTGGCCTCTCTATTACTGATGGTCAGTGACATTGATATAGCTACAAGATTTAAACTGTTGACTTACTCAGTGACTTCTAGTTATATTTGCTTTGTATCAACAGCAGGTTTTTCTTCTCTGTCTATCTCTGGCTGTTTGCTATCCCATCAGTACATCAAGACAGACAATAAAAGCTAAGTGCAGTCTTGAGTTGATCTGGGTTTGCTTTGTGCAATTACTGCCTCTACATAAAATCTCCCAACTTCTACAATTCCCATCTTCTAATTTTTATAATTTATTCATGGGATGTGGGCATCACTGGCTGGGCCAGGATGTATTGCTCAACAGTAATTGTCCTTGAGAAGGTGTGGGTGAGCCACATGGATAACATTCATGGGTCCACTAAAATCCAACATGATGATCAAGTAATGAGAGTTTTAACAAAGTTGCAGGATGTTGGGTTGACACTCAAGGACAAATGTGCATTTTCAAAGTCAAAGATTAAGTTTTTCAGCCATGTTGTTCAGGGAACAGGAATCACAGCAGACCTGCAGAAGACAGAAGCCATTGGACTGTTTCCAACACCAAAGAATATTATTGAACTCCCATAGTTCATGGGAGTGGTAAATAGGGTTAGCAAATTCTTATGCACTTAGCCCTAGTTAATGAACCTCACAGGTAGCTTTTGAATCATAGACTTGGCCACTGCCTGATTTCCTTGCACTTTATGACCCTGTCCTTCCAACTACGAGAGTAGTGCCACGTATCATTTGTAGGTTTGGGACCAGTCTTATTTTAGACCCAACATGCTGGGATCAGATGTTCATTACTTTTCCAGTGCTCTTACTGGCATAACTTGAAAAAGAGGTGCTTGCAGTTATTTGGGCTTGTAAGAAATTTTCTGAACATGACTTAAGACTACTTGTCAAAATTGAAATTGACCAAAAGCTGATGATAAGCTTGTTAAACAAAGAGAGTGTGTGACATGGGCTATGGTGATATTTGTGGCAGAATCGGACTACTTGGCTGCTAAGACTTATTTCAACATGACAAGCATCTTACTTCGGCTTTTATGCTTTCGACAAGTGAGTTGCCAATTAAGCAGGATTATTGCTTATTAAATGCCTAGCTAATGGACCAACTCACCTCATTAAAATCAAGCTTTCCATCTTACCAAACACACTGATCAAGATAGACATTCATAAAACTCAACACAGAAACCAGTGCGAGTACCTGTTGGATTCAGCTCACTGTTTACTCTGAAGGACCTCAACATTGCTTTTGATTAAACTGAATCTCAATTCTATCTCAAGTTATCAGTACTGCCATATTGAGGTTCTCTTTAGTGCAGGTCTACAGGTAGGTTGCATGTCATACTTGTCGATAGAGATCTGTCTGGGGGTGGGGAGATATTAGGCACACTGAGACATCAATCTAATAATGTCTACAGCTTGCGTCAGCTGCCTGCATGGGACACAGCACATTTATTCAACTATATGGCAATATTAGAAGGTGGTAGGGACTAGTCCTCAGTCTAGTCAAGGGGTGTGTTGCCGACAGTCAGGGATCCCAAGTAGTGACAGTGCAATCAAGATCTCCATCAACAGTTCACAAGTACATGAAGAAAAGTTCAAGAAATCAAGGCCGTCATGTCCTTAATCACTCACTATTTGCCAGGCTTCCCAAAGAAGTCACAGGAATATCCTAAAGCTCAGGTATATGATGAAGAATGTGTGCGGATCCACATGTTCTGCCTGGGGGGGGGTCTGGCTGGATTATGTCCCATGTAGGCCAATCTTGCAGAACTATTGTGAACAGCACAGTCACATTGGGTTGAAATATACATTTTTTTGGTTAAGTGCCAGTGATGTTCAGTTTTTTGGAACTGTCCTTAATTAGCAACTCATGACAAACTCATCTCATTGCCTGGCTAAAGATGTAGAAGTGACATCAGGATAGGCCTTGAGGGACATCTCATGTAATTCTGCTAAAAGTCTTGCTGTACTCCACATCAATTTGGCTCCAAAAAGACTCAGCTAATTACTACCTTTAGTGATCTTTGGTCTTTTGGTCTACAATGAGTGGTTTTTGGTCCCATGAGTCCTCAACAAGGATATCCTTCAGAAAGTCTAGTAGGGGCATCTGGGCATTTCAAAGTGCCAGGCCAGGAGCTAGCAATCACTGTGACAGACTGGGCTTTTTCATTCCCTCAATGGTGCAGTCTCCAATTGCACCACCCATTCTACTAAAAAACACCTCTGCCTGCATCCTTTCTCAACAGACAGTGGTAGCACCTTATGCACAACACAACACAATAATAACTGAAAGATCTGCGAATGCTGTAAATCAGGAACAAAAACAAAGTTGCTGGAAAAGCTCAGCAGGTCTGACAGCATCTGTGAAGGAAAAAATAGAGTTAACGTTTTGGGTCCGGTGACCCTTTCTCAGAACTAAGGTAACACCTTATGCATTGATCTCTTCAAATTTAAAGGGGTGATTTTCCTCAAATTGGTGATGTATTATTCCTGATGGATTTAGGATAAGAAGCACAATTAACCCACTTTAGAGGCTGTGATAAGCTCTTTGAAGGTCATATTTTCCACACATGGAATCCTGGAGCCAGTCGTCTCCAATTGACCATAATTTGCCAAGTGTTTATAATCCTTTGTAAATTCATTGGATTTTTACACATTGTAAGTTCACCGAGCTATCCTCAAGTCATCAGTAAAACCACAAAAATAGTTCAGGCCATAAAAAAATACACCTGAGAAAGAATAAAGACTTTCATTAAGTCAAAATAAACTTCCACTGTTCTGAGCAGCTTTGCCTTATGCCAGATTTAATAGCTGGGGGCTTTGAACCCACCCTTCCTCCCTTTCCCGGGCACAAGCTCAAAGTGCCACATTGCAGGACCATGAACATGTACCACAGTAAAAGCAATGTTATAGGGTACACCAAGCCTGCACCTTTATACACAGTCATAGACCTCCTATCCTACTCTTATAGGAAGAGAGTGTTTAGGTATGGCTCAGGGAACAGCAATGTGAGGACAGAGTGATGGGGACTGACACTAAACTTTGTTTGAACACCAAATGGCATCATTGAAGCAAGAGGAGTGCTTTGATTTTGCTAAGAAAGGAGCTGATAGCTGGATGCCCGACAAAACTCTAATCCTTCGGAGAATATGGAGACAACAAAGCCTTAATAACAAAACAATAGTTGAGAACTCTCAGAAAAGTTTGCCATGCACCAATCTCGAAAGGACCATCATGCATTTCCAGGGAAATTGGGGAAACCACCTCACAGACATTTACATTCCTTGTAATCCATAGAGATTTCTTTTTTTTTATTGTGAGAAAAGCTAATGAGGGTAAAGACTTGGGGAGGGAATGTGGAGTAAAGGGTTACTTCTGCATTCACTCTAACAGTACCTCCTGAGCATACATGAATGGGGTGGGTGACATAAAATCACACAGAACTGGAGCCTGAGTTTGTAAACTTCAGCGGTATGTCCTATCCTAATATGTCAGTTAACCAGTTTCATTAACAAACTCTGTTCTTGTTCACTCAGAAGAGTGTAGCAATCACATCATTATAATCAACAAGTTTTTCAATATTCCCAGAATCAAATAAATGTCCTCAGTAAATGACTCACCTTTATCCCTTCCACCCGAACATCAATGAATACTGCTCACACCAGGACATCCAACATTGTGAGCCTAACTCTCCCTCTACTGACCCCTTCTCCCACCTCCAACACACCCCCTCCTCCTGGACACCACCCTAAGGCCTCCTTCCTTCCCTTGACCTCTTGATCTCCAACTGCCGCCGAGACATCAATCGCCTCAACTTCTCCACCCCTCTCACCCACTCCAACCTCTCCCCCGCAGAACGTGCAGCCCTCCGCTCCCTCCGCTCCAATCCCAACCTCATCATAAAACCCGCAGACAAAGGAGGGGCAGTTGTAGCATGGCGCACTGACCTCTACATCACCGAGGCCAGGTGCCAACTCTCCGACACCTCCTCCTACCTCCCCCTTGATCATGACCCCGCACCTGACCACCAAAACATCAGCTCCCAGACCATCCATAACCCCATCACCTCAGGTAGCCTCCCACCCACAGCCTCCAACATCATTGTTCCCCAAACCCACACTGCCTGTTTCTATCTCCTTCCCAAAATCCACAAACCCGACTGCCCTGGTCGGCCTATTGTCTTTGCCTGCTCCTGCCCCACCAAACTTATCTCCACTTATCTCGACTCAATTTTCTCCTCTTGGTCCAGGAACTCCCAACCTACTTCTGTGACACCACCCATGCACTCCACCTCCTCCAAAACTCCCGATTCTGTGGTCCCCAACACCTCATCTTCACCATGGACGTCCAGTCCCTATATACTTGCATTCCCCTTGAAGATGGCCTAAAAGCCCTCTGCTTCTTCCTGTCCTGAAGGCCCGACTAGTCCCCTCCACCAACTCCCTTATCCACTTAACCGAACTCGTCCTCACCCTTAACAACTTCTCCTTCAACTCCTCCCACTTCCTACAGACAAAGGGGTAGCCATGGGTACCCACATAGGCCCAAGCTATGCCTGCCTCTTTGTAGGATATGTGGAACAATCCATCTTTCGAAGCTACACTGGCCGCAGCCCCAACCTCTTCCTCTGTTATAGGGATGACTGTATCCATGCCACCTCATGCTCCCACGAGGAGCTCAAGCAGTTCATCCGTTTTACTAACACTTTCCACCCCAAACTTGAGTTCACCTGGACCATCTCTGATACCTCTCTTTCCTTCCTGGACCTCTCTGTCTCCATCTCTGGTAACCACCTGGAAACTGATATCTATTTCAAGCCCACCGACTCCCACAGCTACCTAGATTACACCTCCTCCCACCCACCTTCCTGCAAAAATGCCACCCCTTATTCCCAATTCCTTCGCCTCTGCCGCATCTGCTCCCGAGCTGAGGCATTCCACACCCGGACATCCCAGATGTCCTCATTTTTCAAGGACCACAATTTCCCCTTCACAGTGTTCAAAAAAGCCCTCAACAGCATCTCTCGCGTTTCCCACAACTTAGCCCTCACACCCCCTCCCCACAATAGCAACAAAGACAGAATCCCCCTTGTCCTCACGTATCACCCCATCAACCTTCGGATTCAATGCATCATTCTCCTCCACTTCTGCCACCTGCAATCTGACACCACTACCAAGGATATATTTCCCTCCCCACCCTTATTTGCCTTCCAGAGGGACCGCTCTCTTCATGACTCCCTTGTCAGCTCCACACTCCCCACTAGCCCCATCACACCTGGCACTTTTCCCTGCAACAGCAGGAAGTGCTACACCTGCCCCTACGCTTATGCCCTCACCCCCATCCCAGGCCCCAAGAAAACCTTCCACATTAAACAGATGTTCACCTGCACATCCGCTAATGTGGTATACTGTATCCGCTGTTCCCATTGTGGCCTTCTCTACATCGGGGAAACCAGGCAGAGGCTTGGAGAAGGCTTTGTGGAACACCTACGCTCTGTTTGTGCCAAACGACGACACCTCCCAGACACGAACCACTTCAACTCCCCCTCCCACTCCTTGGACGACATGTCCATCCTGGGCCTCCTCCAGTGCCACAACAATGCCACCTGAAGGTGGCAGGAACAGCACCTCATATTCCACTTGGGAACCCTGCATCTCAATGGTCTGAATGGGGATTTCACAAGCTTCAAAATCTCCTCACCCCCGACCTCATCCCAAGACCAGCCCATCTTATCCCCGCCTCCTTGACTTGTCCATCTTTTCTCCCACCTATCCGCTCCTCCCACCTCACTGACAAACCCCCACCCCTACTTCGCACCTACTAGCCTCATCCCTGCCTCCTTGACATCTCCGTCTTCCCTCCCACCTACTGACCTCTTCCTCCTCAGTGACCGACTCACATCTCAACTCCCTACCTACACTCACCTTTACTGGCTTCATCCCCGCCTCCTTGACCTGCCGGTCTTGTCTCCACCTATCTGCTCCTCTATCCACCTTCTATCATTGCCTCCCCCCTCAGAGCCCCCTTCCCCTACCCCATTTTTGAAGAAGGGTCCAGACCCGAAACATCAGCTTTCCTGCTCCTCTGATTCTGCCTGACCTGTTGTGTTCATCCAGCTCCACAACTTGTAATCTCAGACTCCAGCATCGGCAGTTCATACTATCTCCAAATAAATGTTTTGTTTGTTTTGCATTCGCTCTGCTTGCTCCTGGGAGGAAGATTGGGTGCATAACCAAAAGGCTGCTCTTTTATACATGTTAAGACACCAAATTATTATGCAGTGATATCCGTTTATTTCATCCATTAATTCTAATGGGCTGAATAAATTTTATCTTGTCATACAAAATGAGTGATGAAGAAAATTTGATACTAGTTGAACCTTGAGAGAATATTTGACTTGTATCGACTGGTCATAGGTGCTGACAACAGATAGAATTCAGTTTCTGGCATTGGTTAATGAGCTTGAATTTAACTGCGCTACTAAACATCACCTCGTCCCTTACTAATGCTGATGTATGTACTTATGGGTTTCTTCCATAGAATGTGAATGGCTTCAAGTAATAGATTCATTTACAGTTCTCTAATTTGCTTCTCTGCAGGAATCCTTAACATGAACAATACTTATTTTTTTTAATTTAATGTGAATAAAAATCTTTATGACTTTGAATTAGGAGGCACAGCAACTCATCACAGATTCAACTGAACAAACTAGCCCTGACCGTAACTTGTGATCAAGCACAGTGCAGGGTTGAAATATGAGAGGAAAATCTGAAAACTTAAAACTGAAGAACATTTGGAAACCTAATCATGTCTTTTAATCTTTCTTTTGTATGTTTGCTAATCACAGCCTTGCCTGCCAAGCATAAAAAATCTGTAATACATTACCGTAGATGAACTGAGAGCAAGCAGCTCCAGTGGTAGAGTAGGCAAGAGATTGTGATGGGGCTCCAAGTATTGGAGAAAGGAACGGTGGCAATGAGAATCTGAGAGCACTTAGTGTGGGTTTAATGTTTGAGGTGAAGGGCGGCAGTTTGGTCAGATACTGGCTGGGGTGAATATGATCAGGGAAGTGGACCATAAATGGGAATCATATGTATATGTTCAGAGCATAGGGAACAAAATGGTTGATGGGCTGGGGAGACTGTTGTAGGTAGGGGGTGTGTGTCTGTGGGGAGGTAAGTCAATATAGTTTAGCTGAATATAATTTTGGAGGGGCAGTTTGCTCAGATGTTGCTCAGATGAGTGTTGGGAGGTGTTTCCTGGATTCCTGGTTCAACCTGTAAGAAATATTACTGTTCCCTGTGACCCTCAAACATCTCCCATCGAGATCCTGCTTGCCTCATTTTACCTGCCAGTGTGCCAATGCCAAGGAAACCATGGACTATGGTTATAAATAAAACTATGATATTGTTAAAATGATGACACATAGACAGGTTAGACTGTTAAAATGATCAGCTTGTTTTCTGACAGCAGATTGGATGCCTGCCCTCATCTCACCTCCATTAAACTTCAAAGGAAGCAGGTCAGATTCCTGTTTCAAACTTTTAATTTTATAAGCTCCTGCTGAAGATAAAGTTTTAAGGCATTAACATTTTCCCAGTTCTAGATTTTGGTCAGGCAGTCTTTAAAGAAATGATATCATGATATAGAACAGCAAACTGGTTAAAATTGTGGTCTTCAAAGGAAACTTTTGCCAAAAAAAAAAGGGACTAGCATTTAACTTTCACGGGTAAGATCATTAATTACTGAATAAAACTGCCGCCTCACAGCGCCAGGGACCTGGGTTCAATTCCAGCCTCGGGTGACTGTCTGTGTGGAGTTTGCACATTCTCCCCGTGTCTGCGCAGGTTTCCTTCCAGTGCTCCAGTTCCCTCCCACAGTCCAAAGATGTGTAGGTTAGATGGATTGGCCGTGCTAAATTGCCCATTTTGTCCAGGAATATGTAGGTTAAGTGGATTAGCCATGGAAAGTGCTAGGTTACAGGGATAGGTAGGGGGTTTGAGTCTGGATGGGATACGCTTGGGAGAGTTGATGTGGACTTGCTGGGCCGAATGGCCTGTTTCCACATGGTAGGGGTTCTATATTTCTATGAAAAGGAATGGGTGATATCATAAAACTAAAGGAAAGAGTGGACAGAGGTGCAAAGAATAGTGTAGATCCAGGAAACTGGGTAAAAGAATAAGGAATATAATATACTTAAAACGATAGACAGGGTAGATACTGGTAAGATGTTTCCCTGTTTGGGGAGTTTAGGGCCAGATGGTACAATTTAATAATAATGGGGATTTCTTTTAGGTCTGAGGCGAGAAGAAATTCTTTTTACTCAGAGTCATACGTCATAGAGTCATAGAGCTATACGGCATGGAAACAGACCTTCGGTCCAACTTGTCCATGCCGACCAGATAAGCTCAATTAATCTAGTCCCTTTTGTCAGCATTTGGTCCTCTAAACCCTTCCTATTCATATACCCACCCAGTAGCCTTTTAAATGTTGTAATTGTACCAGCCTCCACCAATTCCTGGGATTCCGAGCTTTTGGAATTCTCTACCACAGAGAGCCATGGAGGCTTAGTCTTTGTCTATTTTTAGGTAAAGAATGATCGATTTCTGATTATCAGTGGCGTACAGGATAATGGGTATGATTTGATAAGAGGCACTGAAATATTCAATCAGCCATGATTGTATCGAATGCCTAGGCACGCTTGACGGGCTGAATGGCATTCTCCTATTCCTGTGAACCTAACTATAAATGAAAACAATTACAGTATTAGGAGCTGCAAAAAGGGATTATGAAAAGAAACTTGCAAAATATGATTTAGCACAAAATAGTTTTACAATTTCATTAGATTTTACATTTTTAAGAAAAGGTTGGTTAAAGATAAAATGTGACCTCTAAAATAAAGCACAGCAAATTTATTGCTGTCCCTTCAAGGTCAACATCTGATTCTTGTACAACATTGATGGGAGCACCCACCACCTGCGAGTTCCCCTCTAAGCTATGCACCATTCTGAATCACTGTACCTTCAGTGTCACTGGGTCAAATTCCTAGAACTGCCTTCCTAACAGCATTGTTGATGCACTCACACCAAATGGATTGCAGTGGTCAAGAAGGCAGCTCACCACCACCTTTTCAAGGACATCTAGGGATGAGCAATAAATGCTGGCCCCACTAGGAATGTCCACACCCCTTAGGTGAAGTAAAAAGTAAGAAAGTAATTTTGTCCTCTGAAGAGTTGGCAAAAAAAATTATCTTTTAACCCTGTCCTGGCTGTAGACCATAGATGCCCATGAGATTCACTATGTTCTGATGTTATATTTGCCTCCATTGTATGTGCAATACCAGGATCTGAGTTGGTGGTTAAAAATATGAGGTGAAGTGATGGGGTCTCTTCATTGATGTGCTCTATCTTCCTGAACAGGCAACAATTCTTGTATTTCTGATAGCTGGAACAGATAAGGGGATGTTGGTATGTGGGAAAGATGAGGGTTGGGAATTTGGGTTGTGCAACAGGAGGCCTAAGGTGATACAATCAGTAACTTGCTCATCACATCAGGCATTGGGATGAACATGTGTTGTGAGTTGAGGAATAATATAATACAGGAACATCCCTTTATCTTCAATATCCTCAGCAAGGTGGATTAGGACATTTGTAGAAATTAGGGATAATGGACACGAGCACATAATGGAAAGAGATGTCTTGTGGTGGCCTACAAGGGGATGTGCTTGACTCAACTATTCACGATATTTGTTTACAACCAAGGAAATTTTAAAAAAACAGGAAATCATACATTCAAGTTTGCCGATGGCACAAAGACTAGTGGTATGGTAAATAATGTGGATAGGAGCGAAATAGTTACAAAGATACATTGACAAATTGAATCTGTAGCAAAACTGTGATAGATGGATTTTTATTTAACTCAGTGTTGGATCATTCATTTGGAACAAGAAGAGACTGTGGAGATATGTTTAAGATAGTGAAAAGCAGAGAACAGTAAAAGTGCAAAAGGTTCAGAGGCCCATGTACAGATCACTAAAGTATTGTGGTTAGGTAGAAAAATTGACAAAAAGGCAAATGGAATGTCAGCTTTTATATCTATAGACTATACTGTACAGGGAATACATTTAGCTAGCTGCATACAAATCCCTGGTCAGAACACATTTACAGTGCTATGTCTTCCTTCATTTGTTCATGGGATAAGGGTGTTGCTGAAAGGCCATTAGGCATTGCATATCTCTACTTACCCTTATGAAGTGGTGGTGTGGCACCTTCTGGAATTGCTTCAGTCCGTTTTCTGTAAGTTCAACTAAATGTGATCAGGGAGGTACAGTTCCTGACATTTACCCCAGAGTTGGCAGACAGGGGGAAATAAGCATCCTGCTTTGTGGACACAGTCCCATATGTCCTGCTGAATGGTGTGATGCTGATGTAGGATTTCGTCTTCCCCCAGTACCAACAATAGAGGCCATGGCACCATACCATTTCCGCACAGTCCAAGATTGCCACCTGGGCTGAAGCACTCTCAGCCATCTGAAGGAATACCCAACAATGTAGGAAGAAGGGTCAATGCCCTTCTCCAATCTGCCAGGGTAAGTTCCACTATCTTCTCTCCAAAACTCAAACGCAATCTATCTCTGCTACTGTACTCACCTCCCATCAAAACTCATGCTGAACAAGTATCACTACTGTTTACAAACCTTTCCCACGTGCTCTCATTCATCCCAACTCCACAAACCCTGTATGCCTTCTGTCTATTCACTCATTTAGAAAGCTTTCCCACCTACAGCTGCAGTAACAGTTGTGCCACCCACTATCATCTCCTATAATATCTCAGTCCATGAGGAAAACAGTTCACAATTCGACAGAAGGAGTCAAGGATGGAGATGTGTTGCCTGACATTCAATTCTTCAACCCTTGCAAGGAGAAAATCCTGACTGTGCTTGACCTGAGCAGGACTTGGACTCGTATTGGAGGCAGTCCTTGACATACAGTGAAGCAGTGAAATTCTAATTAAAGGTTATCCCCCTTAACTTGACTGAGGCCTGCTAATAATTATGACAAACTTTCTAGCTTTGAATCTGTATTGAATGAGTTGAGTTCATGTCAATTTTGCCCAAAGTCAAGTTTATTTGGTGAGTTTGGTAAGATGGGAGACAGAATATTAATCAAGTGAGTTGGGCTGTTAATAAAACATTTAAGCACTAACAACAACCAATTTACATCTCACTGCTGCCTACTGAGAATCTTGTCATGCCACTACTGAAAAGCATAAAGGCTGGAACAAGATGATCTCAATGTTGAGGTTGTCCTTACCAAACTTGTCATCCAATCTGCCATCTCACCATGACCAACTCTTTTTGACCCCTGTGAGATTTCACCCATATGTCTGCTCCCTTTACGGCAGAGGTCAAGGGTTGAAAGGCAATATGAAGAAGACTTGAAAAATTGCTATATTTGAACTTATGGATCATGTGGAAGAGTGAATATTTAAAAAATACAGATAAAGCAAGCTGCATTGTTCTGGATGGTTTTTCAGTGTGTTTGAGGGTCACTAAGTCAGACAAGTGGGCAATATTCTATTGTACTTCTTACAATGTGCCTTGTAAATGGTGTGCTTTCGAAAGTCAGTAGGCACGTTAATCATTGCAGGATTTCCAGCATCTCACTTGCTCTTGCAGCCACAGTTTTATTTGGCTGGTTCAGCACAGCTTCCAGTCAATGATAAGATCCAGGATGTTGATCATGAGGATACAAAAATGATAATGTTACTGAATGTCAATGAAGATGGTTAGCTTCTCCCTTGTTAGATTAGAATAAAGGAATAAGGAGTAGAAATAGACGATTTGGCCCTTTGAGCCAGCTCTGCCCATCAATAATAAAATCATGCCTGATCTCATTGTTGCCTGAACTCCATTTCTCTGTCTGCCTCTGATAGCCCCATAGTCCTTCGTTTATCAAAAATTTTATGTAACTCTGCCTTGAGTAATTTCAATGACACAATGTCCACTATCTTCTGGAGAAAAGAATTTTACAGATAAACAATGCTTTGAGGGAGAAAAATAAACTCCTAATCTCCATTTTAAAAAAGGAGTCCTCTTATTTTTAAACTACATTCCCTGCTTAGTTTTATGCAGAAGTGGAAATACTCTCCAGTATCTACCTTATCACTCAGTAGTAGCTTATCTACCTTAATTAGAGCACCTCTAATTCTTCCAAATTCATTGGCTACAGGTCCTTTCCTCATAGAATAATCCCCACATCCCAGGAATGGGCTAAACGAACCTTGCCTGCACTGGTTCTGATACAAATACCTTCTTTCAAAATAAGGAGACCAAAAATGTGTAGATATTCCTGTCATTACCAGAATTTGTTTGTATTGATTATTACCTGCCATTATCTACGAAGCCTGGATATTGTCGATATTTTGATGCATGTGGACATGGGTTGCTTCAGTATCTACGATACTATTGCCCTAGCAGTTTCAGAGTCAATATTTCTGTGCTCAGCTTTTTCTTGATATTATCTGGTAGGATGAGTTGAATTGGATGTGAGAGAGGGAATGTTTAAGAGGAGGCTGAGGCAAATGATCTGCTGGGCCCTCCTGTCTGCAAATGCTGGGGTTTGTCATCATTGAGCATGTGATGTATGTGGAGTGTTCTCTTGTGTTTAGTTTCTAAGTGCCACCACCATTCACGGATATGACAGACCTTGGAGCTTTGATCTGATCCACTAGTTGTGGAAACACTTAACTAATTGCACAGCACATTCCCTCCATACTTTTGAATGCATTTGGACTTGTGTTGTGGCTTCACTTGGTTGCAATAGATGATTTTTCAATACAATTTTTGTTTTTGCTATTTGTTTGTAACAGTTTTGCTGAAATCCAGGTTGTGGATTAATTGTTTTATTAAATTGAAAAATGCTTGTTCCATGTCTAATCTGGGAATCAATGATTCAGTGTATGGAATTTGACAAATTCTGGTGGAACAGATGGCTTCTATTTGATGGACAAGTCAAGAACTAGGAGTGCATAATTAAAAATAATGGAGCAATTTGTGGTATTGATAAGAGACTTATTGGCCTTTTGACCTCATAATGTGAAATGAATTCCAAACCAGTTTATCAGGAAGATGTGGTTAAAACTATGACACCTTGCAGGCTCAGTTGTTGATTGAGAATTTAGGTTGCAAGATGTGAGATAGTGATTTCCACGATGACAAAACACAGACAATATCAAAACATCAGAGACGACAATGATATTAGAGACAATAATGATACCAATACCAAGTGTGGACAGCTACTGCCCTAATGGATCAGGAAATATCATGGGACAATAGACACTCTACCTCAGAAGAGGTTGACCTGGTCAGTCATTTGAAATGTACGGAATACTCATTTGACACGCTGGCCCGCAAGAGCAATGTGCAGTTGTGTGGGATTGCCAACTACCAATATCATATATTTGGACTTTGGGATAAGATAAATAAATTATCTTGTGTAAGATTTTGGAGAAATGTAAGGATATTCACTTTAGTAGGTAAAAGAGTTCTCCTTTCTTTAACAAGTCTCTGAAATACTGGGATACTTTCTTTTCCAAAACTACACCGTGGAGGTCACATGGCTTAAGCTTGTTGCTTGGGTTTATTTATTGAACATCACATACCTGAGTTTACAGCTGGCACAACTTTTTTTTTGTTTTGGATATTGTTTGGAGTTCAGTTGGAGCACAGCCCATTGAGAGGCAGAAGCTACCAAACTCAAACTTTACCTTCATCAGTCAAAGCTTTTGAGGATCCAATGTGATAACCGAAACTCTGATCCTGTCATTCGCTTGAAAAGACTCTGAAATGGATTTTCTCACTGTTTCCTGAATGAACAATGTATGCGAAGGACTCAGTGACATCTGCCTATGTTGAGTGACACCTGACCATGTGTGCCAGACACTGACTGAATGCCGTTTTGAATAATTTATATGTAAGCATTTTTGCCTTCAATAACTCACCATGATTTGGCTAAAGAGTTTTTTTTTCAAAAATAATCTCTTCAGAGAAAGTATTTTAGTTGGTACTTGGTTAGGTTTTTGGTTGCATTAATATTTTTACCTTTGTGATTCAAAGTGTGTATTAATCCAACTTGTCTTTTTGGTGATTAACTCTTGATTTATAATAAATCAATAGATTTCTTGTTAATTAAAGAAACTTGAATGCTGTTTTTTTCTTATTCAACGTAATTGGCCATATTAGTCACGGATAACGTGCTTAAGTGTTTGTTGTGACAAGTGGAGTAGTGGGCCTATATAGAGAAAGTGTATTCTCCCTACCTAGGTCATAACAATCTCGAGAGTAAGATCCTCCAGAATTTGAGAAATAACAGAGGAAGGGGAGCAACTCTGTTCCTTCATTTTTAGGTGTGCTTGCTTCTTTGCTTGCTCTTCTACTCAGTGAACAACGGTTCATGGTTTGATAGCAATGGGTGAGATAGAGATAATCCAAGACATGAGTTTAGAGATTGTGGTTGAATATAGTGTTGCTGATGGCCCCACAGTGCCTCTTGGATGTTTCGTTTTCAATCATCTCTTCTGAGTTTATCCCATTCATCACTGTGTATTACTACACAGCAAGGTGGAGAGCATACTCAGTGTGAAGATGAGGCTTTGCTCAACAAGGACTGTGCTGTGATCATTTCTAAGTATACTGACATGGACAGATACATCTACAACAGGTTGGTTAGTGAGGGAAACATCAACTGAATATTTCCTCTTGTTGTTTCTCATACCATACTTTTTGCAGAAAGAGTCTCACAAATACACCCTTAAGGATTCGAACCATGTGGTCAGTAATGATGGAAATTAACCACTCATGGTGATAAACATAAAAGTCTCAACCCAGAATATATTATTTGTCTCTATCTTCAGGGTTCTGTCCAAATAATGTACAACACTGAGGAATATTGATTCATCAGTGAGAGAGGAGAGTAGATGATAATCAGGAGAATGACATGAAAGACGAGTTGAAGACAGGGCAAAGTGTGGGGCTGGATGAACACAGCAGGCCAAGCAGCATCATAGGAGC